>QLSS01000730.1:22353-38147 GCA_024372645.1 Trichomalopsis sarcophagae | reverse complement strand
GCGACCATAAGCCAGTGATTTCTCACGCGCTTTATCAAAACATTTCGAGCAGCCGTACGTGTAACAACCCTCGTACTCGTATACCGTGTCTTTATGCTCTCTATTTAAAGGTGGTAAAAATCCGTCCACTAGAAAACCCTCGGGTAATCGAAACTCTCGAGCACGCCCCGCATGAATGATTTCTCGACCACACTCGCGTTCGCACTGAACCAACCACTCTATAGATTTTTGAGAATGTTTGTCACCCCGGCGATAACCGCTAGCAGGTGTAATACCTATAGTCTTATCGCATAAGAAATTTTTTCTGTACACAAGCGAGCAAGCACTTGCTATAGTAGTTGCTTCAACGAATGGACAGATTTTACCCACATTCAGAAATATCTCTCGAAATGCAACACAGGCGCGTCGCAAAATCTCCACATCCATACGGCAGTATTCTACTATTTCTTTTTGAAAATCGAAAACATAATCACGCCGAGTTTCGTTAATATACCACGCGTAGAACGCTTGTCGCTCTTTAATAGACATAGAATCTGGTGCGTAAAATCTTTCGTCGGGTAGAGGACCGACGTAATTTTCGTTCTCGGGGATATTAAACAAATGCGGGAAATAGCCCTTTTTCGCGCACGGTGGTAGACCAAAAGTTTCGGGCAATAAACTTAAGCGCATGTGAAAATAATTTAGACTGTCAATAAATTTGGTACGACCACATTGTAGCAAAACGATATTTTTCCCATTGAGCACGACACGAGGATAGGCATTTTCACACTCTTCGACTAAATACCTCAAAATAAACTGGGCATCGAAACCGCTAGCATTGTGCGCGATGCATATAATACGCTCAAACACCGATTTTTCACGAATGTATAATACAATAAAATGCTTTATGACGTTTTCTCGAAAGATGTGTTCGCGTATACCGCAGGTGTCGCAGCGTATTTTCATATCATCGACGCGTGTCAGACAGTCCGTACACAAATGTTGAACAACGCACAGATTTGGAGTATGCAAACGCGTATCCGCTCGCATTTTATACAACGTATCTTGTTGTGTTTCAAAATCGTAAAACACGTAAAGGTACTTTTTAGATTCTTTTAGCTGTTTTGGAGCGCGTACAATCTGCATGTAACACGCGGCGTTTGTAGAGTGCCGTGACTGACAAATTTTACAAAATAAAACACCACATTCATGCTTTCCACGATGTACGTGTACGCGTTTCTGACATGTTTGACATATTTTCAACAAATCGCAAATTTTCTTATTTCGCTTTTTATACGACCCCACCATTTTATGATTCTGAAAACAAGTGTTTCCGAAAAAACTTCTAAAGCAGTCGTTGCACTTAATCAGCTGAATGTCGTCTTTGCTACAACTAGGTGTAACAAAACAACGCGGGCATATCGAGTTACACACGTGTCGATCAACGTACTGATACTTTTTATTACAACGGTCGCAAAAAAATTTACTTTTAGCAGCACACGTTAAATTCAAAATGATGTGCGGCTGCATCGTAACAAATATTAACGATTTTCGGTGATAGAAGATTGTATAATAATAATAACATAACGCGTCCGTCGAAAAAAGGAGCCTCCCCAGAACCAAAAATTTGACTATCGTACACGACTATCGCTATATTCTTTCGGGCATAATAGTATTGAAATTTTTGAATTTCGCCAAACCCACACCCAGTCGCCGGTATTGTAACGCCGGCTGCAGCAGTTAACTCTAACGTGCACTCCTTTTGTAAGGCGCGACGACTGTCACGTATTACAGTCCATGCTTTTTTCGTCGTGTCAGTCGCGTCTTCTTTTAAGTTAACAAAAGCCTCACCAACAACTAATGCTCGCGGCAAGCACAAATTATCAGAGTTTCGAATGATGGAAATTAAAGACCGTTGACCCAGCACATTTACGCCAAAACTTTTCTTTCGTCCAGCCCCAAGCGGCACCTCCACGTACGTAGCTTCAATAGAAAAATTATCGTCTATTTCGAAAGTTTCATTGCTTTGCGTTACTCCGCTGACAAGCATCCATAAATCATCCACGAAAAAATTTGCGACTGAACGTAGGGAAATACCAGCTGAACCGTGCGCGAAATTTTCACTATTTATCGTAACGCCTATCAAATCACTACTGCCCGCCATTGATACTAAATATAATACACGCATGACTATTCGCACACCATTTACGCGAAATCTACGTACATAGTGGTTACGCTCTTCTATGATGGCAAACCGAACACCTGGACCTTGAATACCCATATTATTATTATCGTTTTCTCTAACGCTACCCTCGACGCTATCATTATCGCTGCTGTGTACACGTTGCTCGTCACCGCTATACATACTTTCCTCACGATGCACACTACTGTCGCTATGTATACTACGCTCACTACTACTACTCCGGCTGCTGCTGCTACTACGCGGGCCGCTGCTGCTACGGCTGCTTCGGGTGGTAGAGCTGTCATTATCGCTACTTTGATGACGAGACCGACGACGTACCTCTGATCCCCCGCCTATCTGTGTTGGCGTGTTTACAGCAGTATTTATGACACTTTCAGATGAGTCGAAATCGTCGACACTGTTCTGCATTTGAAACTCCGACGATAACGATGCACTACAGACTGCTGCAATAATAGTTTTACAAAAAACAAACAAGTCTATTATTTTTATTTATTTTTAAAAATACACGCACGAAGTAATAAATGTTTTCTTTTGAATTCATTCTTCTAGTGGCCCATTAAAACTTTCATGAACACGGTCCAGTAAATCTACGATGTCCGGCGCCGTATACAGAGGCAAATTTTCGTCTTCTGCCTGTGTATACAACCATCGCAACTCTTGGGCTCTACGCACGTTGTATATACGATCAATATAAATCTCTAAATTTGGCGCGTTGAATCGCTCTATGGAATCGATGCCATTTTCGATTTGTCTTATAACTTTTCTTTAAAAATAAAAAAAAAAAAATTTTTTAAAAATGTTGTAAATTAAAAATTTACTCAAACTATAAAATATAAGACATAAAGATTAAACTTACGCTCATTTATCTGATGATACGTCATTCGAGTGCGATCGACGATCTGATGATAAGTACGCTCGGCCTCTGGGACGGTCCGCGTGTAAAAGTTTTGTATTGCCGCGCGCTGAGCATTGTTTGTAGAGGTTGCCGCTGCTGCTGCTGTAGCTATGCTATCGGCAGGTTCATCATCTTCGTCACTGCTTTCAGATATTGATCGTGCATCGATAGCACACTGCACAGCTTCGTTCGGCACAGCATAATTACGATGAATCACACGTACCAAATCACCTCTCGGATACGATCGTCCAATAAAAGTCCGATTAGAAGCTTCGACTTCTGGAGAAGAAAAAAATCTTCTTCCGAACACGACTCGTCATTTCCGTTATCAGCTCGTGGGGTCGAATACGCCTGCGGAGACCCTATAGGCGACGACGGCATGAAATCAGTGTCAACCTCTTCGCTACTTTCAAGAATCGTGAATCCATTCCAAATTTCGGCTTGATGACCGTCGTTTAAACACTCCGTCGCGGGAACAGAGGTTGCACACACACTTGTAGCCGTGTCCTCGTCGGTATATGGCACAAGCGCTGATAGACCCGATACACGTTGGCGTGATCGCGGTACACTCGTACCAGCACCATCATCGTCACCGTCGTCATCGTCCAAATCGTAAGACAATCTACGTTTTGCAGATCGCAATGGTACCCATCGACGTATAGTGTCGTCGTCGTCGTCGCTGTCATCACTCGAGGACAAAACGGTATAAATTTGCCTATCATCGTCATCGCGCGTTTCCCTTAGAAGATTTTCGCGCGCTGTAAAACATATTTTATAAGAAATGCGTTGATTTAAAAAATAATATTACAAAGTTGAGTACTTACCAACATATTCGTCGTACTCAGTCATTAAACACTGCAAAGGAACCATCTGATGTAGATCACGTAGTAAAATAAATTCGGTCGCTGTGCTTACAGCCAAATGATTTCCACGGAATATCAAGCGATACAGGCGAGCAATTTCACGAATAGTACAGCAGCTAAGAATCCAACGAAACATTCTTTTCAAATGTACGCAACTCATGCGTTTCAAGCGACGACGCCACTCAAAGTCGCACACTCTCCAGATAGCAGTATGATTTGTACTTAATCGCAACAAATCCACTACACGTATAATAATACCGCGAAACGTATTTTCCGTAGAGTTTTCCATTATGAACGGTAAATGAAAGAGGTCTTTTCCGTGCACAACACTCATGAAAAGTGACACATACCTCTCGCTGTGCTTCGGCTTTTATGTCTAATAGGGAAAACGGTTCAAATAAAAACCGATTTCTGTTACAAGCCCAGCCGAAATCACCACACGTATACAGAACTCATTCAGCTGCAATGCTGGCGCCAATGCGCCACCACCCCTTGTATACTCATACAAGTAACTTTATACATAATCTAATAAAAATTATTTGTTTTATGTTACAGCTGCGCAAAATATTCGGCCTCGTGGTTTCGAAAAGCGGCGCAGGAAAATGTTATGCATGTGGCATGGCGCCGCAAATCAGCGCGCTACGAGAGCGATGGCTGGGAGACAACCGTTACCAGCGGGCTGTGGACGGTGCCGTTCAGCGACAACGTATTCGACGGGCTTATCAAACGCAAAGATATGGAAAAAATCTTTACGCCCGTTGAGGTAAAAAATTTGGCTGATAGGCGCTTTGTCTATCCTCCAAAAGATGTTACAGAATAATTCACGAAATTATTATTATCTAAATGTACTAAATATTACATATGCCAATTAAATGTAAATTATTTTTAAGTTTTTTTTTTAACAAAAATAAAAAATATCCATTATGTAAAATTTGCCTAAAAATTTAACCTCTTGCGTACACCATGTATATACTTTAATGAATAAACTTTTAATACATTTTTTTTAAAAACATTTTAATATTATTCACCATCACATCTTTCCTTATTTATACCGCAACAATTATTAAAACTCCTTATTCGACAATCAGCCAATGCGCAACGCAAATATAGCGCTTCTACACCATGTCAGCCTCAAATAAGGCTATATCTGGTGCATTATTTAATGTCCACTTAGCAACAGGTACATCTTATCGGCCCCTCGAAAAATGACCTACACCATAACAGGCTCCCCATGGCCGAGGAGGGAGATAACGAGACGGGAATGTACGCTATACTGGACTCAGGTACACCTTACCGGCCTCCTCGAAAAATCAAAAATGTTCTACACCATAACAGGCCCCCTGGACGAGAGGGGGAGATAACGAGACAGAGGGGAATGTACGCTATACCAGCCTAGACCCCAAAGCCAAGGGGAGGGGGAAAATCAATAACGCCGGTCTCGCTATATGGCCCTTCTTACTACTGACAACAATGGGCAACTCCAGCTCGAACGAATCGTTTAGCGACAGTGAGATCGATCCGAGAGTGCTTAAGAAGCTACTCAAATACCAGAAGCTGCTCAGCAAGGAGAAAGGCGAAAAGAAAAGCTGAAAGGTACGTGCAAAAAGTGAAAGTGTGAATAGCATAACGAGCGCGCACACGGGCAACAACCCGACAGACAAGGAAAGTGCCACAGGCGCGGCCGAAACCAGCGCCGGCGCGCGCGCACCAAAACATCAACAAAGCAGCCATCGCGGCAAGATATTCCGCGAACTGCGTGAAAACCAGCAGCAGTACCTAGCCGAGCAGGAAAGAAGGAGAAATCTCGAGACTTCATGCCGCATGTCAAAGCAGGAACGTCAACGAAGTATTGCAGAAACTAAGGCGCAACTTCAAAAGAGACGAGAGGAGCAGAGCCTCAGAAAAAGATCTAAAGAAGGAACAAGCCGAAGCCCGATTACTAATTAGGGTGGAAGCATGCAAGCAAGAATTTAGAGATCAACTAATCCGATAGGAAAGAGCCCAAGAAGAAGCTGAAAGACTGGTAGATATAACAAAAACACTAGAAGCACTGAAACCCGAGCTGCAAAGAGAAGTGCAAGCTAAGCGCGAAGCCGAGAAACAGCGTGAGAAAGAGGAAGAAAGACGGCTAATAGACGAAGAATTGAGGCGCAAAAGAGAATTCGACGAAGAAATGGGCCGTAGAGAAAACAAACCACGCGGACAGAAGCATCGCGGCGTCCAAGCCGACAGCAACGAATGTGTAGCAAAATGCAAGACGCACAGGACGAAGATTTTTTATTCCAACTCCCCACCGTACCTACACCGTCAGAGTAAGCGAGCAGCCTCGACCCAATGGGAGAATATTTCAAGGACAAGGCACGACGAGTAAAGACCTCATACGAAGATCAGATTCTGAAGTCAGGAGCTTGGATGCCAAGAAATTACGCCCAGAGATCAAATCAATCAATGAATATCAAAAAGCTACTTAATGAAAGAGCATCTTAATGAAAGAGTCCGTAAGAAAACAAATACGAGCAATGGGGAAATAATGTTAATGTGCATGCAGTTAAGAGTTCGACATTCACTTACTTGGGGAGCATTATTGGATATAATGACTATGATCAATAAGTTATTTAATAAAGACATTCTACAAATAAGTAAATATAAAATGTTAAATTTTTTTCCTGAAAGAAAAGATTGGTTTACATATCATATTTATTGTTCAGAGTGTAAACATTACTTTGGCAATCGTTCAGAATTACCTCAATAAATAACTTGTATTTCATGTCAGTTCATAGTTAATGATGCAAAACGATTGCCATATTTTTTAACACTAAATATTAAATCTCAATTAAAAGAATTATTAAAAAATCCTCTTTTGCAACCTCACTTGAAGTACAGAACTAATCAAAAGAAGAAACACAACGATAATATCGAAGATATTTTGAATGGAGATTTATACAAGCGACCGTCACAACCTAATAATATTTTGTTCAACAGTAATAATTTTTCAGTTATATTTTTAATACCGATGGGTGTCAAGCTAGTGATTCTAGCAATGTCAGTGTGTGGCCAGTTTTTTTAAAGATAAATGAACTACCGCCAAGCATACGCGATGATAACATTATTTTAGCAGGACTGTGGATGAATGAAAAGAAGCCCACGATGAACATATTTTTACCACCTTTATTAAACCAGCTTAACGACTTATCACCTGAAGGAGTTAATTGGAAAATAAACAATCTAATAATAAATTCAAAATTCGTTGCTCTTGCATGCTGCGTGGATTCGGTATGTAGGTGCAGTATGTTAAATATGAAACAATTTAATGGACATTATGCCTGTACATTTTGCTACCACCCAACTGAGAACATTAATGGGTTGAGAAAATACCCAGTGAATTACACATTCCAGCGTCTTCGAACTCATAAGAATATAATCCAAAACATGCTAACACATGTAAACAAGATTAAGTGACTGGTGAAATAACAATAACAGATGTCAGTGGAGTTAAAGGTGTCTCAGCGCTTATAAATTTGAAATATTTTGATTTAGCTGATGGAATGACTCCAGATAGTATGTATTGTGTCTACCTTGGTGTTATCAATCAGTACACTGAAATAATCTTAAGTTCTTACAAGAAACCATACTATGTTGGATCTCCAGTTAATTAAAGTGTTATAAATAAACGACTTCTTTCTATAAAGACACCTAAATGTATTACAAGAACACCACGATCTTTATCTGTTCGATGCTTGTAACGGTCGGTTTCACCGGCCGCGAGACAAATTTTAAATTGTTGCGTCGATGCGCGAGTCACGACACTCTGCGAGTGTCGCGACTAGAGATGGAAATCAAATCGAGCGAGTAGGGAAATAGGTGTATGAGTGTGTGTGTGTGTGCGTGGAGAAGCCCGAGAGTTCAGACGGGCTAGGCTCACCTTCACAGGTAGCTGCTGGTGTCGTAGTTAACAGACGAAAAACCCGAGATCGGGGTAAGTTGTAAAATTAAGTGTCTAGCGAAATATTTGCTTAAAACCTAACAGTGTCTTACGCCATAAAATTAGTTTTTTTTGTTGCATCGCGCAAGTTTTCGGCTAATACGCCCCGGTGATACCGGAGTTCTGCAGGGAGTCGTAGCCCTGGCAGGAAGTTTTTCCATTTTTCCGGACCGAGGAAGTCAGCGACGAGGTGTCCGGCCGCTGGTTACATTTTTTGAGGAGAGTCTCGAGCTGACGGTATCGTCCGGGCGCATCATTTATGTGTAAGTTGACGACCGCTTCGCGGAATTTTTACCGGTTTATAGCGAAACCTTCGACAAGCGCTAGACGCGCGATATAGTAAACAACGTTTCGATATCTACTACACTGAGAGAAATTTAGTAGTAAAAATTACAAAAAAAAAATAGGAATTTTTACTATCTTTTTTAATAAATTGGTATCATACTTTCCAGATATTAGAATTTACTATCCCAAGATAGTAAAAATTATTATCTCACAAATAAATCTTCAGATTTTAAATTTTACTATCCCAAGATAGTAAAAATTATTATCCCGCAAATGAATGCTGAGATTTTAAATTTTACTATCCCAAGATAGTAAAAATTATTATCCCGTAAATGAATGCTGAGATTTTAAATTTTACTATCTAAGATAGTAAAAATTATTATCCCGCAAATAAATGTTGAGATTATAAATTTTACTATCTAAGATGGTAAAATTTATTTTTAAACCTATCTAAACAAAATCGAAAGTTTTATATTTACTACTAACCTCCAAACTTCATTGCTTCGCCTGCTTATTGGTTATGGTTCGCTTATAGTAAGTAAGTATTTATTTTACATATTTTAAATTTCTTATTCACCTAACCCTATTTCCTATGATTTCGCAACTACACGCAGATCGCACTTAACGCTACATATTTCGCAATTTTCGCATTACAATTATTATGATGGGGACATTTTTCCGTTCTTATATACTAACCAACCAAAATTCTAGCCACTCGCGAGATGACGGATTTACCAGACTCCACCTAACGGTCGGAGTCGATGTTAACGGCATAAGGGTAAGAGGCGAATGGAATTATGGACGTGATGTATGCCATCTCGCGTATATAAAGGAATGATGTGGTTTTTAATAAGCAATGACAAATAATTTACTATTTTTTTATTTTATTGAAAAATTACATCCAGTTTTTACAAACATAAGAAAATCCATCGCTTAGAGTAGTAGAAAACGTCACAACTAATGGTTCTAAATTTTTTGAATTGAGAACGCTCCATTCAAAATTATTTTCATCAAATATTTTATAGCTTTGCAAATGCTCATCTAAATAACAATCCAGCATTTTTTTTACTATAATCGAGAAACTATTATCGTGAAGAATAATGTGATAGATTCTATAAAAGAAAACATCATCTTCATTGAATATAATAACAATAGCATTTTTTTTAAGAATTTTTTCCATTAGTGTGATACTCGTGGCAACGGATATTCTATCAGACTTGAAATCGCAAGGTAATAAATTGGCGAATTCGGATATTCCTTCCAAAGTGCGTACAAAACTCAATTTACTAGCAATAAAATCTGGATAAGTTTCTCTCAGCATTAATCTATAATTAAGAATTAACTGGTGCCTAATTGCAATAGTCTTGCACACATTTAAACGACTTCTTGCAGTTCGCGATATATTTTTTCCTTCTTGATTTTTACTCTCGAATCTCAAACATGAGATATTAGACAAGGGTCCAAACTTTTTCAAGCAACTAGGAAGATGCACCAGGAAATGATGCTTGGGCTTTAGATCTTCTGATGGATATAATTCGATTAACGTTGATAAATATTCGGTAATTAGTGTCTGAACTAAAATATAACTTTGTGGGTGTAAGTATTTACTCATAACGATGCATACGATTTGCCGTAACAAGATAATGATATCCCAATATTCATTATTTTTTGGAATGCAAAATCCAATAATCATTGGCAAGTAAATTATTAAAGAGTACATTTCAGATGAAGAAACTATTATGCATTGATTTTTTAAGTGATTCTCTAATATTTCAGGAGGTTTATTGATATTTGTCCTTGGTCCATAATAAAAACTGCGAATTCTAGTATTTAGTTCTTGTAAACTGAAATACCGTTTGTCGTATATAAATGTGTTCAAAACTTGCGCAATGTCATAACGCGCTACACCTTCAAATATGTCGTGCATAACATCGACAGAAACGTTATTGACTAAATGAAAACCATCGATTTCATGAAAAACACAATTTTCTTTAATACCATAATTATTACAGTTTGTTTCGGAAGCATGTAATACATAGTTCTCTTTATCTCGAAGGGTACAATCTTTTTCGTGTAATATCGTATTAATATCTTTAAGTTCGACTAAACAAAAGTGGGAAAAGAAATTTGCATTAAAACTTTCATAAAATCCTAAGATCGAATGGAGACCTAAATTATCTGCAATGATATTTGAACACTTAAAATATATTTTTAACGGACCATTACTAGTGTCAACTGTGATTCCTTCGGATTGAAGAAAATTTATCTCAGCAATCGCTTTAGCAAATGTTTGCTTATTTTTAAAACTTTGGCGATCTAAAGTATTGAATAGCAAAAATAAGAAAATATTTTCAATCTTTGCCTGATATTTTGGTGGCAATGACAGAATTGATACATAAACAGCACCGCACTTATTAACACCCTTGTGAGACCCTAGCGGGTTGTTATTTTCATAATCATCGAAATATAACGCAAATGGAAGTGTAATTTTATCTTTTTCCAAAAAAACTGTGTCTTTAAAAACAGAACCTTGAATAATATTAGTAATTATATTTGAATTAGCAACTAAAGAACGCATATACTGAATTGTTTACTCCAATATATTTGGTAACTCTAAAAAATCTTTCAATACTTTTCGTATTTTTATAAATTGTACAGTTACAGGAATGTGTCTTAACTGTTGTTTTTCATTCTTTTTCTTATAATCAGAACGTTCACCAATAATGTGCGTCTCAGGATGAGTAAAAGTACCTGATTTTCTAAAAATATAGAAACATTTTTGTTCAGAATTAACTCTATTTAACGGTTTTTCATAACATTTAAAAATATTAACTATCTGACTAATATGTTCACAATGAACTTTGTCTAAATAACTCAAAATGTTTCTCATAATGTTTTTATGTAATCTATCATAAAAAAGCTCTGTTTCGTGTATTATATCACTCACTCGTTTACGAGATATATCTGTACAACTGTATAATTTTGCAGCTTAATGCTGAGAAATGTTACTGATTTCTTCATTAAAATCTAATAAAGACTGACTACTGTCATAGTAGTCATCGTAATCACTTTCATGAATGCTAGTGAAACTGCATTCATCGCTACTGTTCTCGTATTCGAGCCTATTATCTAAACATTCTATATCATCGTTTAATGTAGAGTGTTCGCGTATTATACGTCTCCGCATAATATATGTATCACCTAACATGGTTTGATTCTCGCGCCTCTTGATGACGCGTTAATCATGGCGCGCAAAGAAAAGAAAGAGCGCATGCGTAAGCCCTTCTGCGGTCTGAGATCAATTAGCGCGCGCGAGAGCGGCAGATTCGTTTCGGCATCGATCGAGAGTAGTGCGATCCGAAGCCTAGCCTCTATTCACGTATAGCCATTTTATTGTGCCTATCGCTGTAATTCGAATTATAGCTTTTAGTTAATTACTCGCGTGTGATTCCTTCTTTTTTCTATAATTCGTGTGAATAAAGTGCCTGTAATTCCGTGTGGGCGAGACACAAGCGTGCTGTCATCGCATAGCGAATCTTCGCTATAGGTCCCGGTCTCGACGACTCGACGAGTCGTCTCAAGCCGTTCACGGAGCGAGGGCTGGACCCGTTCCCGAGACGTCGGGGCCCTGTAACGTGCTGGGCGTTGCCACCCCGGGATATCTCAACCTTCTGACCGACAATCTACCCAGAAGAGAGGGTGGTCCGTCGCGTACAGAGCACCGATATTTGCGATTTGCGGCGTTATTACAGGGGCTGATCCCCGAAATATTAGGTAAGCGAGCGCTCTGTAAATATAAGGATCGATTATCCACTGCGTAATTTCAATTAGATAATAAGTTTTGACTTTTGTATTTATGCTTACTTAATAAATAAATAATTTCTATTTCACTAGCTTGCTCAGGCTTTTCCCTCTGTACCGTGAGGGTTTTTATGCCTAAGCAAGTGACTGTTCTATATTTAACTTAACCGCGAAATTGCTGCATTTTTTATTTAAGGACTCGACTACTCATTCCTATCCCCTCTTCCTTCTTAAATGTAATTTGACTGTTTTCATAGAGTAATCGCTCGCATCAACGCTAACATCAGTCTTAGCAATTTTCTTGGAACTCACATCGTAACTATTAGTATTATTTACAACCTCACTCTTATTTTTTACTAAAGACTTAGATTTGCCGTGTTCTTTATAAAGGTGATTCTTAAGACAGCCCAGATTTGAATATTTTCTAGAGCAATCTTTTACAAAACATTTTACTTCGTTTAATGATTTATGACAATACTGAATATGGTTTAAAATGTCATTGAGACATGAGAAAGTTTCTTCACATAAACTACAATTTAACATTTTAGTTGATTCTATTTTTAAGTTCTTTTTCTATATATCCTAATAAAATATTTATCGAACTAGTGACTTTATCGCCTTCAACGTGTATTCCGTAAATAGCTTTTTGGATGAATAGCCATATAGTCGAAGAACCCTCTGGGTATTTGCAATCAAAAACAAAAAACACTTTGAAAGTAAAATCTAATGCTTCTAAAAATGAGTTAAAATCATACTGGATTTCATTTAAAATAACATGAATCGAGTTTGGATTAATGATAGGACCGATAATAACAATCAGTGGCTGAAGTGTTTGACCCTTATTTCGTAGATCTTCTTTCAAATCTTCTAGGGAAGCTTCAAAATCACCTACCGTCTGTAACAAAAAGTAAATTTTAGAATCGTTCCTGGAATGATGTGCTTATTTTGTACTACCTCTATAATATATAAAAAAGTGTTGCGTCTTTCTTGAACAGAATATCTCCGTATGTGAGTTGATTCGTCTACTTGATTTCCGTTAGCCTTTCTTTTAGATGCAGGGCGTTTTGATTCAATAATAAGTGGGATGAGATACAAAACAATAATATTCTGAACATCTGAAATTGATTGTTACTGTAAGTTCTTTTGATAACTTAGAAAATTAGATAATTCCTCGTACCTTCACTTAAGGTATTTGTCGAAAGTAGTTTCAGAAATGTTGCATCTTCAAGATTTCTTATATTGCAATTTTTTAATTGGTTAATAATGCACGTCCTAACTAGATTCCATTTATTATAAAGTAGATGGGCTTCCTTTGGATATAATAAACTAAAATCTTTTAAGATCTAGGATAAAAAATGAATTACTGTTACAAAAATATTTTGTTTGGTTGAAGATCATAGTAAAAATTATTATTACCATAGAAATTCCATTTTGAACTCGTAAGCATAAATATTTACCAATGTAATCAGCAACTGACAGTTGCTTGAGTAACAGTTCTGATCTACGTGCTTTATGAGTTGCAATCCAATATTGCTCGAGGATCTCCTGAGGTTCTGCGTTACTTTCTAACCATTTGAGCATACTATCTTCTACAATCATGTATTTTAAATCATTACATGACAAAAGTTGTATTATTATTATCAACATTAAAAGCACATACCTGATTGTGATATTTGTACAGCTACGGTGTTTTCACTAGTTTGCTCTTCGTAAGTGACCATTGGCTCTCAACACATTTTTATGATAATTATAGTGGTCCCACAATTTTCCTGAAGCTAGTATCCGTATTTTATTATTTGTAGTAGATGGAATATAATAGGTACTTGGTTGCTCTCCCTCAAATATTGCAGCTATATCCTGAGCAAGTTTCTCAAAATGTTGTGAACTTATACTGGAATTAAAAAAAAACAATTAAATTAATTACTGTTAAGAATTTAATCATGATTAACACTATACTTAATTCTTTACCGAAAAGAATCTAACGCATCTTCTGGTTTTACATTTTTTAATAGCCTATCTCTTTCTCTTTTGATGACTAAGCGAGTCAATTTTGATCTAATATTTTTAATTAATAAATTCCCATTTACTTTGTAAGAGTGTAATATAATTTTCCCTTCACCAGTATTCCATAGATATTCGTGTAATCCCTACAAATATATCTATTATTAGTAACATTATTTGTTAATTAAAAAACACAGTAACTTACAGTGCCAGCAACTAGTATCGCGTTTTGGTTTGCAGAAGGATTCGACGTTGAGGGCTGAGAGGACTTATTCCGTTCCGCCGTATCCGGTGTACGTGTCCCCGCTTGAACGGTGTTAGATGCTGATGCCGACCAGTTTTTGTTTACAGGAAGATCTGTTGACTTCTCGGGCGAATCATTTTGATCCTCCACTGCCTCCGCGAGTGCTTCCGTACTCGGTGTATGTGCCTCCGCGAGTCCCTCTGTACCTGGTGTATGTGTCTCCGTGAGTGCCTCCGTACCCGGTGTATGCGCCTCCGCTTGAACAGTGTTAGACGCCGATGCCAACCTCTTCTTGTTTACACTTTGGGCCACCACTGCCCCCGCGAGTGCTGCCGTACCCGGCGTACGCGCACCCGATCGAACGGTTTTCGAAACTGATGACTTCTTTGTAAGAGCACTTGATGTTGTTGTCTCGAGAGACTTTTTACGAACCGCCACTGCCCACACGTGTGTCGCCGTACCCGGTGTACGCGTACCTGATTGTACGATTTTCGAAGCTGATGTCGACTTCTTCTTTACAGGAGTACTTGATGTTGCTGTCTTGAGAGACTTTTTGCGGAGCGCCTCTACCTCTACGTGTGTCGCCTTACCCAATGTATACGCATCTACTCGAACGGTTTTCAAAGTCGAAGTCGGCCTCTCGCTTACAGGAAAATTTGATGTTATTGTCTCATGAGACTTGTTTTCAGCTGCCGTATTTAGATTATGCACATCTAGTTCGAAGTCACCTTCGATGTTTCGAGATCGTTCGTCCGACTTAACCTCTTCTGTCTCGTCTTCTGTCGATTCGGTTGAATAGTCACTCATCGAGTCGCTCATTGTGTTTTGATTGGTTTAGTAAAGCCGAGCGACGAAACAGACACAATTCCAAGCGACGAAACAGACAAACGCGAACAATATGTGCACTCATACACTGATATCGCACTCACTGACGCTTAGTGACAAAAGCGAACGATCTTGCCGGGACTGAAGAGCACGACAGCACGTGTACCTACGCCGGCGGCGCGTCACGCGCGGGACCGCCGCCGGCCCCGCCGCTGGCATAGCTAAAATGGCGCCAAGCGCATGCGCTACGAGAGCAATCTCCGGCTTTGCTTTGTCTATTTCGCCAGCTTGTTTATCGACTCTTGATTTTATTTTCATTATTGATTCATCTATATTATTTTACAGAAAATTGCTATACTATATTTGAAATTAAATAATTTTTACTATCTAAGATAGTAAAAACTAATATCGCCTATGGTGAATTTTACTATCTCAGATAGTAAAAATTGTTGAGAAAGTTTCGTCCAAAGCTATAATAATTTTTACTATCTGAGATAGTAAAAATTAATATTTTTTGTAGTAAATTCTACTATAAAAGATAGCAAAACTTAATATCTTACGATTTGGATACCATTTTATCATCCGAGATAGTAATTTTTACTATCCAATTTTTCTCAGTGTAGAGCTTCACGATATTACGATATAATATCGATATCGTATCGTATCGTATCGATTTTCGAGACGATATCGATACGATATTCAGCAAAAACAATTGA
>QLSS01000730.1:0-14060 GCA_024372645.1 Trichomalopsis sarcophagae | reverse complement strand
CTGTAGTTTCTCTGCAAGGACACGTCATTTCTCATTGGGTGATTTTGCCACCGCACGAACTTACCGAGTTACCCTGCTCCTTGAAGATCGCCAACGACTATGCAGCGGCGCGACATTTTGGCATACACTGGTTCGAGGGCGATATAACACTACGAAAATTACACTATCACCTGTATAACCTTGCTAGAACGGCTAAAAGAATATACGTCAAGGGTCTTGAGAAAGCACGATATGTCGAATCTATAACGACGCGCAACGTCGAGAATCTCGATGATTACACGATGGATTCGGTCAACTGCAGAGACGCTTTAAATGCTCGCAGGTCTGCAGCTACCATGGCTGTCAGGCAGACACCTATAAAATATCGTACTGTGCACTCTTGAGAGCACACATACTACGAAAGTGGATCTATTCACACGTATCAGGTGAAATATTGGAAAAAATACAAGAGACTGGCACCGATGTGTTTTATCAAGCTATTCAAAAGTCTACGTGGTCTCGAAGAGGTAACACTGTACAATTTCGAGGAAGGGATGTGGTGGACAAAATCGACAGCGACGAAGACACCTGCGACAGCGACGACGACGAATACGCGAGTAACGACACCGATTCATCTACGATAAAAAATGAATACGGCCGAGATTATGAGAGCCCTAGAAGGCTTAAAAGCACGGACAATCGGGGTTTAAGCTGCCGATCGGATACCGCGGGTGCTGATGACGCCAGCAGCAATAGTGTGTAACACCGATGATCACACTAAACCAGGAACACACTGGGTAGCTATTTACATTGACAAAAATAGATTGGGCACGTATTTCGACAGTTATGGCCTTCCACCGGTATCAAGACATCATATAGAACGCCTACGTAAGAACTGTAAATATTTTCGCTGGAATACAAAAACTCTTCAAAGCATCGACTCGATTTGCTGCGGACAATATACTATTATGTTTTTATATCACATGTGTTGCGGTACGAGACTCGGGACATTTTGCCGCTTATTCTCACAAGGCACTGGGCAAAACGATACCCTTGTCGTCAAATTTTATAAAAAGATTCGCAATAAACTTAAATATAAAAAATATAACCGATCGTCTACATTTACCGATGAGCGTTCTCTAGGCTCAGGACCATGTAATCAAGCGTGTACCTCTAGATTAAGATATGTTTGATGTATTTGTAATCTTGAATAAAGAAAAATATTAAACGCAATATAAATGTGTTCTCATTCTACCTGAGCACATGCATTCCTTTATTAATCAGTGACGAATTTTTCTTTTCTAAACAGACGGATGTCGTCCATCGTACTTTTCTCTGATGAAAGATTTATTTTTTATTTTTAACGGTCAGTTTGTAACGTCCTTATACCGTATTTTCAACAGCCGTATAACCGTTGGACTACGAAAGGGTAGTGGGGAAAATTGTATTAAAGAGACGACGACGGTCGCGAGATTTCATAGTAGCATCGAGACTCTCTGACGGTGCACTTGTATGCTATAACAACTTTTTTTTTACAAGCGAGATAATACCGTAAAATTTTTTCGTGCTTCACCATGGCGAACTGTCAAACACCCGGCAAACGTAGTCCGACTGCTGAATTTCCAAATCTACTGCTGTCGACGACCTACGCGCTCAACAAATCCAACTCAAAGAGAGTCTGCATCGGCCTGGAGTACAGTGATGGGTACTATCATCTAGTTATTAAACTCATAAGTAACGGTCCAATGTACAAAAACATAACTCTTGACGAAAACAGTTGGACTCTTTTAAAAGATCAGTTTGACGCTATAACAGCTTATTTGAACAATTCTTATTCGTTTTATCACGAATTTGGACACCCGGTTAAGATCTATCTTACCAATCACGACTTAAACTTTTCAACTGCGTACGGCATCAAGTCAATCACAATCGACGAAAGGCCTAAAAACACACAGCCAAGCGAAGAAGACGAAGAAGGAGAAACCGCTCAACCGGTTTGTAAAAAAATGAAAACATCCAACCCACCGGGTATAGTAATGCAACACCCAACATTTGAAGGACTCCGTCTACATAGTTCACTAGTCGATCAACGTTTGGATGCTTTGAAAACTCTAGTCGGTAAGGTAAACCGTACCTACGATTACGTTCTCGAATATTTGAAGACCTCTCTGGAAGCCGAAGAACCACAAAACATTAAGAACATTTTGATAGATTTCAAGGAATTTAAACAGTTTTATTCGGGACATAACATCGCTATAGAAGGCTTTGTACTGGATAAAATGGTCGACGATAACAACGACAAATTTAAAGAGCAATATTTGAGAATTGTATTATCCGAAATCCGCGTGTCCGGTTTACCGTTCATCGCAAAAAATGTACTAAATTATGTAAAATTTGCCTAAAAAATTTAACCTCATGTATATACTTTCCTGAATAAACTTTTAATACATTAAAAAAAAAAACATTTTATTATTATTCACCATCACATCTCTCCTTATTTATACCGTAACAATTATTAAAGCTCCTTATTTGGCAATCAGCCAATGCGCAAGATGGGTGTATGCGCCGGAAAATTAGCGTTAGCGCGCTCGAATGAGAGTGGGGTAAAAAAAGACTGTTATAGAGAGTGTTATAAAAAACGACACACTAAACTAGAAACATTTCGTAGAACCAACAGATCAGATAATTTAAACGAAAGAATCGTCTTTGACAATAAATGTTTACCTATCTGGAGATCATAACGTTTTTTTTCCCTCTCTTTCCAACTATTATTTTACCGTTATAAATACTGCCCGAGGAGCGTCGCATCTCACTTGGAGACGACTAGGCAGCCAAGATGGGTCAGGAGCACAGCACAAAAGGCTATAAGCCACTCACCGATGATAAGAAAACCAAAAGAAGGAGGGAAAAAACACCTTCAAATCATTTACAGAAAAATATTCTACAAATAACGGATCTATACCCGAAAAAAGGGATATAAAAAATTATAATTTATATTTCATAGAAACCATCGGCCCTTTTCAGGGCCACAAAAACATCCATACGTATCGAACAAACGCACGAAAGTGTAGAGCGCAAATATAGCGCTTCTACACCATGTCAGTCTCAAATAAGGACATATCTGGTACATTATTTAACGTCCAATTAGCAACAGGTACATCTTATCGGTCAGTCGAAAAATGACCTACACCATAACAGGCCCCCTGGACGAGAGGGGGAGATAATGAGACAGAGGGGAATGTACGCTATACCAGCCTAGACCCCAAAGCCGAGGGGAGGGGAAAAATCAATAACGCCGGTCTCGCTATATAGCCGTTCTTACTACTGTTGTCAGCTCTTGAGGTACGTGTCGTTTGGGCGATCGGTGGCTAATGATGCTGCGTCGGTGCCGGCACGTGTTGCTGCTGCGTGCTGAGCGGTGGGGGGAGATGGGCGCTCTGCTGCTTTTTCGTCTTGGCGCGCTGTTTAGGCGGCCTGCCGGGCTTACGTTTGGGCTTTTCTGGTGGCGCGGCATTGCCGGATTTTTCAGGCTTTTCTTCGCCTGTGAACTCCTTGAGTGCTTTTGCATGGCACGAGCTGCTGAGATTTTTCCCGTTGATATCTTGCAGTGTGTAGACGTCTTCTCCTATTCTATTACTAATTATATATGGGCATATATATGACTTTGCTAATTTCGCGCTTATTTCTTTTTGAGCGGAAGACAATATTTTATTCTTTTTCCAAACGAGTTGCCCTATTTCGAAAATGTGTTCGCGTTTGTTTTTATTGTAATGCTTTTCTTGCTTACTTTTTTCTTTATCTACTTGGACTAGAGTATTATCGTGCACATGTACTAATTTCTGCATTCGCTCGGTCCAATCGTTTACTTTATCTTTTAAACTATTATTGTTCAAAATATAATTTTCGTTCTCTTTAATATCATTTGCTTTGTGTGTTTCACTAATATTATTTTCTTTTTCAGCCTTTCTTTTCTTTTCGAGTTTTTCTAGTTTTTTCTTTTTTCTGTCCCACGTATTATATTTTCGGACTGATCCGTCGGACTGCGAGCTCGCGCTGTCGTTAATGTCTGCTTTATCAATGCTCTCGTTCGCGTTGCGATTTGCTGAGCTTGATTTTTCCGGATCGGTTTCGATTTGCGCTTTGACTTCCCGTCGCCACAATTTCGGCGGATGTAATTCGTGAACAAAAATTAAGAATGCGGGGGTCTTGCCTGTCGTAGTATGTACGTTAGTGTTATGCGCAAATTGAAATCGTGGGATGAATTTATCCCATTCTTTGTGGTTTTCTTGTATATACGCGGTTATGTGCGTTTTCAAATCCCGGTTTACTCTCTCTACCGGATTGCTTTGGGGATGATACGCTGGTGTTCTCTCATGAATTATCGAATTTTCGTCTAATAACGGTTTTATCGTATCATTAATAAATTATCGGCCATTATCAGATAAAAATACTTCCAGCGTTCCGAACTGGGTGCACACGATATTTTCTAGTGCGTTCTTTACGTGCGCTGCTGTTTTATTTTTTATTGGTAAGCACATAATAAATCTGGAAAATAAGTCCTCGAATACTATCAAATATTCGTAACTTGCTTTGCTTCTAGGAAATTCCTCCATTAAATCTGCTGCGATTATTTTCCACGGTCTGTCAACGTCACGTGTTCCCATTAAACCTACTTGTGCGCGCTGTTCGGTTTTCAACTGCTGGCATATTTTACAGTTTTTAACGAATCTGGCTGTATCTTTGTATGCTCCGGGACAGTAGTAAAAATGTACTAACCTATTATACGTTTTGTCTACTCCCGAGTGGCCAGCTGACGGTTCGGAGTGCATCTCCTCAAGGATTTTGTCGAGCTTATCTTTCGGAGTGACGAGTTTCCATGCATCTAAGTCCGTCATAATATCCTCAATATCTTTGCTCGGTTTGTACCTATAAATATTTCCGTTGACTACGTTCCAGTCTCTGTATCTGCGCGGATGTTTTGAAATTTGATATAACCGTTTTTTATTCCATTTATCTGACGTAATTTCTTTGATTTCGATCGCGTTGATTAGAACTGACTCGTCGTCTTCGAACATTGTTTGTACCTTTTCTATGCACGATTTTAAAGTCGTAACTTATTAATTCTTGTGCCCAACGTCCTAGTCTTCCCACCGGATCTTTCCTTTTATATAAACACTGTAAAGCTCTGTGATCTGTTATCACGGTGAAGGTGTCGTCTTCGATATACGGCCTGAATTTTTCTATTGCGAATTTTATCGCTAAGCACTCGCGCTCGGTTGTGCTATAATTTAGCTCGTTCTTTCTTAAAGCTCTTACAGCTCTACTTGCGTATGCCATTACTCTTTCTACTCCGTTAACTACTTGCGTGATTACGCTTCCCAACCCAGTGTTCGATGCGTCGCAGTGCAAGATAATTTCCGCGTCTGGATCCGGTCTGTGTAAAAGCAAGAAAGCGTTAATCCAATCTTCTTTGTTATTGGTATCATATACTGTGACGTAGCGGTTTCGCTGGTGCAGCTAAACAGCTAATTGCTCTGCCAAGCAAAGGGGGCAGGCACGCGAAACTACCGCGTCGACAAAAGAATCGTCTCTCGACGACGAAGAATCTGCCTCGGCAGCTCAGCTATCTCCGCTTGTGCGGACCGCGTAGAGTGGCGGGATCTCTTTCTGCTTGTCTGCTGTAAGATGCTTGGAAAAAGGGTTGGCATGCGATTGACAACTCTCGTAGTTATTAACAATCACAATTGGGCTGAGTTTGCCCATTAACATTTATTAACTGAATATTAACATGATATTCGGATTGTTCCGATGTACTACAGCGTTACTGTCGCGTGTATTTGTGTATGAGTGATAGACGAGGCGATCATCGAGATCGGCTGTCGCTCGAATACGGCTTCTCTGCGCGACTGTCTTGATCTATCTACTGTGCTCGTCGCACGCAGTGCATTTGGCACTGGTCTAGATATATACATATATATATATATATATATATATATATATATACAGGCTGATCGCCGACACGTAACAACTCACGGTAGACGCTCGTGATGGTCGCTGCTACTCTCGACGAAGATCCGTGGGCCTCGTCCATAGCCGTAGCGCTGCCGTGCAGGTCGCCCGGAGTATCTCCTCCTCTCGGCTTGATCGGTGATGACCCCTCGCCTTACTGCCTTTGGCTGGTCTCTCGGGCTGGATCTCGTCCTGGGCCCATTCGTGACTCAGAGTCTCGTCGGTGGCTTCAGACGGCTCTTTGGATATATCGACCGGCTCTCGCAAGAGAAGCCGGTCACGTGCGTTCGCTTTCGCAGTCGAACGGTAAAAGCTCGCGAGTCTTATCTCTCGCTCGGCTCATCGGCCGCTCCCGTCTCGGGCCCTTCGGGTAAGTTTGGCTCGAGACGCTCTTCTTCTCTCTCTCTCTCTCTTGCTCTGCTGCTGGCGCTGTAGCGCTCTCTCTCTCTCTCTCTCTTAGTGCGCTACTCTCTCTCTCTCTCTCTCTTACCTTTCCCTACTCTGATATTTCGCGTGCGGCTTCTGCCGCCTCGATACTCACCTCGTCGGGCGTGTATGTGTGAGTGTTGTGTGTGTGTGTACGTGCGCTGCGTGCGCACGTATGTGTGCTGGGCATATACTGCGTGTGTTAATTACTTTGTACCTCTCCATTGCTTCAATTTGTTGAATTTGTTGAATTTCACGTCCTTCAAGAAATACATCATTATTGTCATCACAATGACTATGACTATCGCTGTTACTGTCACTTGCCTTATCTAACAACATCTGTAAAAATAATATAAAAGGTTTGTGTAATTTAGAAGTTATAAATAAGTTATCAAAAAATCTGTAATAAAACTCCAAGTAATTACATATTATAAATTTTGCAATACTTTCAGAACATTTTTTTAACATTTAAAACCAATTTATTTAGTATATTATAATTATAAAATAAAAGTTACTTACATCACTGAACATGTCGAGTTTCCTTTTTTTCTGACCATATTTACTTGATCTTGGGATGGATGTTTTCGAATTAGGATCCATCCAAGTTTTGTATCCTTTACCCTTTCTTTCAGACATCGTATAATATTGAAAAATATATAAATAATAATATGTATTCTGTGGTATCTAACTCGATGGAAATAAACGGCTCTGAGACTGAAGCTAAAATGTGTTATTTGTAGGTTACACTGTAGAAGCACAGGGAGCCTGTCTACAATGCGTTTCGTTCCCTTGTTCTGTGAGTTCCGTTGCTCTGTAGCCCATGTCCGTACTATTTCATTTCAAAATTTTGTCAACAAAAAAGCAGCTGAAAATAGTGAAAATGAATCGAAAAGAACTCTTCATGGCAAGTTTCAAACAATTAAGCAAATAAATGACTGTGCGCACCCTATTTGTCTCTAAACATAGCCTGCAAATGCGGCTTCACCCCCGCACCACCTTCTAATCTTTATGTCTTTTATCTTCTTGTGGAAAATTGTTAAATCTATCAACAAGCCTAATACATTTAGTACAGCAATTGATTTTTCTTTTCGCAGTTTTGTTAACAAAATTTTGAAATGAAATAGTACGGACATGAACTGCAACATTAGATTGGAAACAACGTTTCTGTTCTGTGCAACAGACGGCACAACGCAACGGAACTCACAGAACAAGGGAACGGAACGCATTGTAGCCCGACTAGAAACGAGATACGGCTTAACGTATCTATCATAAGGTCCGGATCCGGTTCACCTGATGTAAACTTCAGGCGCTGAGTCAGGCATTAAGACCCCGCGCAAGTCCGGCCCTGCTCCGGAATAAATATTAAGAAAATTCAGTAATTATCGGTACCTTGTAATTACCGGAATATACCCTGAAATATCAAATTTTGTGAATGATTTTATCATCGCTTACTGTGACCGTAGGATCACCGGAGTAAGGACTGAAAATGCCCAACATAACCTTCAAATAAAATAATGTGACTAGCAACGAATCAGTTGGTTGTTCATGATCTTGTGAATGGTATAAAAATAGCTTGTCTGATTAATATATTGAAATGGATAAGCCTAAGCAAAAGAGGAGACTGATAAACAGGAATAATTATAAAAAGCGAAAATTGACTGAATGCTGTAATAATGATGAAAAAACTGCACACTTACAAAGTCAGTGCGAGGAAGAAATGCTTTTTGCTGCAATTGAAGAGCTGAGTGTTGAATGTTTACAAAGTGAATGCCAAGGATTACATAATGTTATAACATTAGATAGTGCAGTATCAAGTGAGTGTACAACAGAAGCAAGTGCAAAAATAAATCAGTGTGCAACAGAAGAAAGTTTAGTAAAAAGTCAGTGTGCTACAGAATGCATTTCAGACAAAATTTGTGACAGATTTTCTTCTGATGCTGATTCGAATTCTAGTGACAGCGAAGATTATACAGACAATGAATGTTCGAATGACAACAGTGATGAAATTGCAACAAAAACAACTATTCTAAAAGATGATTTGATAAAATGGTCTAAGGAGGTTATGATACCTTATGTCCATCTAGATAAACTGCTCAAAATATTACATCATTATCATTCTGAGCTGCCACTCTGTTCAAAAACATTATTAAGAAGAAATGTTCTTCATACTTATGATATTCATAAGTTTGATCCAGATAATCCTAATAATAAATCTGAGTATGTCTACTTTGGTATTGGGCATCAATTGCAACGCGTTGTAAATCCTGATTTACATAAGGACAATTTAATAAAACTTCAGTTTTACGTTGATGGTTTACCTCTTTTCAACTCTAGTTCAAAAGAATTTTGGCCAATTTTAGGAAAAGTTTACCACGAAAAAAATTTGTATCAACCATTTGAGATTGCAGTACACTGTGGAGAAGGCAAACCAAGCTCTGCGGATTTGTTTTTACAAGATTTCATAACTGAATTAAATCTGCTTCTAAATAACGGAATTGAGATTCAAGGAAAAAAGTTGAAAACTCAAGTAATGTGCATAATTTGTGACCGACTTGCACGAGCTTTTGTAAAGTGTATTAAAGGCCATACTGGCTACTTTGCATGTGAACGATGCACTGTTTCTGGATGCAGAGAAAATAGGAAAACTGTGTTTCCAGTAGATGAATGTGCAATGAGAAGTGATATGTCGTTTCGAAACCAAGAGACTATGGAGCATCATCATGGAGTTTCACTATTAACGAAAATTGAACCTATGATTGATATGATCAATAGTTTCCCATTAGATTTTATGCATCTTGGGTGCTTAGGTGTTATGAAAAGATTGTTGTCAGAATATTGGACAAAGTTATCGACAAAAATCTTGAATAGAGAGCAAGTGCTTAGAATTTCGCAGCGAATGATGAACATATCAAGCCAGGTTCCAATAGAATTTCAGCGCACTACAAGATCTTTGGGTGAACTGGGAAAGTGGAAAGCCACAGAATACCGATTTTTTCTATTGTACTGTAGTATGTTTGTCCTTAAGGATGTGCTTCCTAATAAGTTTTATAAACATTTTTTATTATTTGGTGTAGCAAGTCGGATCCTTAGCTGCAAAAGTTTGTACAACAATTATCTGAATCATGCAGATATTTATTTAAAAAAATTTGCCTCTTTAGCAAACACTCCTCAAATGTACGGCACTGATGCCTTAGTTTTAAACATGCACAGTTTAATACATTTAGCGGACGATGTTAAATATTTTAACTGTCCATTAATGGATGTATCAGCTTTTTGTTTTGAAAATACTTTAGGCAAAATAAAAAAGTATTTGAAATCTGGAAATCGACCTTTGTCTCAACTATGTCGAAGGTTAGTGTTTATGTTAATTGATTTTTTTTAAAATTTCTTAGTGGTTACTTTACTTGTGATAATATTTTTAATGTTGTAGATTAGAAGAAGATTATGCGTTTGAAGACCAAAGATCAATTGATCGTCCAAACTTCAAGATTGAGGCATCAAAACGTTAAAAAAAAAAATAAGAAAAATGAGCCTGCACAGATTAAAAAAATCGAGTATTTTAATAGTATAATAACTTCAAAGCCACCAAACAACGTAGTACTATTGAAAAATAAAGATATAGTGATCATTTCTAGTATGACTAGTAATGATAATGGGTGCGATGATTCTCAAGACCTCCATAATATTCATTTCAAAGGGAAAAAAGTTACAGTGATTAGTCAGGGATTAGATTATCCCACAAATTCATCAATTTTAAACATATTTAAA
Organism: Trichomalopsis sarcophagae; assembly: GCA_024372645.1. NCBI lineage: Eukaryota > Metazoa > Arthropoda > Insecta > Hymenoptera > Pteromalidae > Trichomalopsis > Trichomalopsis sarcophagae. The sequence continues at coordinate 3,878 of QLSS01000730.1, read as the reverse complement.
GTAACGATTGATAAAAAACCTATTATAATTGAAGATAATTTTGCTAACGTGAAATGTAAGATGATTTTGCTACAAATTTTTGAGTTGCCTGGGGAAATAGGAGAGCAATATGTAATACCAATGTTACATAACAATTAATACAACTATAAGAAACGCAATTGTTCATTTATTTCATCATAAGAAGTGAGTATAAACAATTCTATCATCAAACATTTCATTTGATTCTCAGTGATAACAATGATTTTGAATTTGCTTTAAAAGCATTCTGCTTTTGTCGTCATGTAATATTTACTATACATGACGTACAAACAAACAAAATTATAAAAGAAAATTCAAAATTACCACTGAGTATATCTAACCTATAAAAATAAAGAATGCTTGATAGTTTTCAGGCGGTAAAGTAGAGGGCCTGATTGCTGCCGTAACTAAGGGCCGGATTCTACCCGTAAGTATGCGCGCGCAACTCTAGCCACTCACAACTCGTGTACAACATTCAGCGGCGGATTTAAAGAAGAGACGCTACGGCAAAATCCTCCTTGTTACTTTTTTGGGCTATGCATTTGTCAGTTCTAAGAAGAAGCTTGTGGACTTTGGAGGTTGCCTCTAAGAGTGCCCTGATTTTAATTAAAAACTTCATACTCTTTTGAGACACAGGATTGTAAAATTTACGTATGTAAGTTATTCTGCAATACTATATTAAACAAATATGTGTAATACCCATACCTCTTACTTTCAACTCACTCACACATTCATAACCAAACAATTTGTTTTACTAGTAAGCATAATAATTAAATTGTGAATTTCAAAAATAATTTTTGCAGATCATGGCTCGACAAATCACCAAGCAAGATCTTTATGCCGTAGTAGATATTCCAAAAGGCGATGGTGTTACTCAGACGACAAAAGTAGCAGTTCCACGGATATATCTCTTTAAAAAGAAAGATTCCCAGGACATGTATGTCAAATTTATGAAGCAACCACTAAGCCGTGAAGATACAAATTTGCTAGCTGACTTTTTAAGCAAACCAACTGTTAGAGCACCTGAAAGTTGGCCTCTCTTTAAATGTAAAGTGATTTCTATGTTCCGTAAGTTGTAAAAATTTTGTAAATCAATTTTAATTGTACCATATTAAGTGTGTTATACCAATTCTATTCTATTTCTTGTATTATGTTCACAGAATCACAAAAAGAAGCGACAAATTATTTAATGTCTCAGTTACTCCCAAAGCAATCACAAGCAGCAACACGTAAAACCAAAGCAATGGCAAATCAATCAATCAACATAACTGCAAATGGAAATTCCAACAAAGGAATGTATGACGATGACGATATTGAGAAGATACTGAATGATCTACCTCACTTTGATTTGACAAAAGCAGCAGCTTCACCTGTCAGTGAGATGTCGCCAGAAGTTTCACCTTCCAAGGACATACAATCAAGAGGTAAAATATTATTTGCTTTTCTTAAAATTTAAGATTTCAATCAACAAAATATCATTAGTAATGATAAAATAATTTTCAATTATATTGATTCAGGACTTGATGCTGGTGTCGATGCAGGATTAGATGCTGGGGTTGATGCAGGATTAGATGCTGGGATCGGTGAAGGATTAGATGCACAGATTGGTGGAGGATTTGATGCTGATGTTGGTGCAGGATTAAATCTGGATGCTATCGTTGGTGATGGATTGGATGCTGATGGTATCAGTCCAGGATTAGATACCGGGGTCAATGTAACACTAAAAGCTGTCCAAGAATCATGTTCCGTACCTGGGGAAACGCTAACACAAACTGAAACTCTTGATATTACACTACTGCTGGTGAATAAAACTGAACTTCAAGAGATGTTGAATGCAGTCAAAAGATATTTTGATGAAAAAATTACTAGTATGTACTCTTACACTAAATGTTAAAAAAATAATTCTATGTATTTACAGTAAAACAACATTCATTGATTTTTTACAGGTTTAACAGATCATTTTAACACAAAATTTACAGGTAAAATTTTGAATTACATTAAGATTTAACATTTTGATTTGTTGAAAAAAAGTTATTAACTTATTTAATTACCTATTACAGGTTTGGAGTCAAAAGTAAGCACAGTTAGTGCTAAATTTTCGAACATCCAACAAAGTTTAGATGAACTGAAGACTTGGACGATGGTTAATAGACCATTTGGCGACAATGACAACATAATGCCACTGGCTAAATTTGCTGAAAAGCATTCTGTTAGTCTACCCTTAGCTCAACTCCAGGACTTCGATGACTTCAACGCAAAACTTTCACTAGAAAGCACCTTATACAAAGATTTGGTAAGCGTTTTTGTCATCAATTTATTATAATCCAAATACTATCTAATCCAATCCAACTACATTGTTATGACTAAATATTTTATTTTACAGAAAAATCACATTATTTGCACTGTTAATTCAGCAAGTGACGATTTCGTTGAAGAAATTACTAAATTACTAAAAAAAATTTTGTCTCGAGAAGTGGTCATAGCTCATACTGCCCAAAGGCAAAGTAACCACAAGACCCGCATATTTAAAGGGACAAATTTTTATATCTGTTTAAAAGGTAACAACTCTTTTTCAATTATAAAATTATTTGTATTTGTTATTTTTTTTTTACTATTTAAGTAATGAATTTATTATTTTAGATTCCTTGATGCACATCTGTACCGGAAAAAAAATTATTCAAGATGGAATGCTATGCCAAGCAATTGGTACCATTATTAATAATGCACCAGATTGGGATGGATTCCGGAACAAGAGAATGAGGGCAAGATAACTTGATTTGAAAATATATTTATTTTTACTTAGGGTTTACTAAAATGTATGTACAAAAAATGTATGTAAAGATGTTTAAATAAAGATTAACCTAATTTTTCATTGAACCAGTTTTTTTATTTATTTTGGTTAAACAAATCTTTTAAGTTTAAAATTATTTTATTATCATTCAGGCTCTAGTCCGGGTCTATTCCGGCCCGGATTAATAGAACAAGTAAGAAGAGATTTCTTACCCGGTCTAGCACCGGACATAAGCCTGAATTAGGATTACATCATGAAATAATTTTAAACTTCAGGCCTGCCAAATAAGTGCCTGATATCAACCTGAAATTAAATCAGGGCCGGGTTCGCGCGGGGTCTTAATGCCTGATCAGGTACCGGATCCGGTGCCGGATCAGGACCTTACTGGACACTTCAGGTGCCTTATCCGGCCCTGAATTCTCCCGTAAATCGGTTTCTACTCGGGAGACAGGCTCCGGCAGAAGCCAGAAGCACATTATATACATACGCGCGCACATACATATACAAACCCACCCACCCATCCGCACACACACACGCACGCACACACAAACACGCACACGCACGTATCGATGTATGAGTATGATGGGCATAGAGGCATAGTCTACTGGTTACTGTACTACTGGCCAGGGCAGGGTTCGCGACCGGAAGTGCAGAAAACGCACCAAGCGGCTCACTTCAGACCACGCGGAGTAGAAAATGAATTTCTATAGTCCATTTTGGGAGAGTTGCTCTTCTGCTGTACGCGGATCCGGAGCACGCGCAGTGGCCTGCTCCGCGGCCACGCTCTCATTGGCGCTCCGCACTCGCGCGCAATTTGAAAAAGATGGAGGGCGGGGCTTTGCGTCAGCCTCTTTTCTGTTAGTTAACATCTTAATTAACATGAAAAACTCTTTGTGTACTAAAAAAAAAAAACAATTAGAAAGCTACACAACGATTTTCACATAGGGAAATACGTCAGTAGGTAGCTTATATACAAGTAAACCCCCCATGACTATGCAAACGAATTTATAAGCACTATCAGCTCTAAAAACCTAAATATTAACAAATAATGTTTAAGCTTAAACAAACT
>QLSS01000729.1:20117-38150 GCA_024372645.1 Trichomalopsis sarcophagae | reverse complement strand
CTTACGCCTGTACTTTTCTATGTTTCATTACATCGCGTTTATGTGCGTAATGGAATTGTGAATTCCATTACACGTGTCCGGATATCTCAAATAAATATGAAATTACTTTTGATCCCAGAGAAATTAAATATTGTCAGAAAATATCTAGTACACAATTAACTCCAAAAATAAAAAAAAAGAAGTTTCATCATATATCCTCCAACTGCAGAAAGTATTATCAAGTAAACTGAATAGTCCTCGAGTAAATACAAACAAAATTTTTCAAACCAAAGAAATTTCGTTTTTAAATAACTTTTCAAACAATGAATTGACATTTTCAAATTTTTATAAAAAGAGTATAAATTCCGTAAACTTTTTGAATATTTATAATTGCAAAAACCAAGTAATACAAATATTTAAATTTTACGAGTGATTTATCACGCGATTAATCATATATTTTACTCTTTTTTGCTTCGCTCGCTGTAGCCCCATAATTTTTTCAAACTATTATGATATTCACTGAGCGATGGTAATTTTACTTTACCATTATGACAACAGCTTTTTTTAGACAACTCTACGGACCCGTAAGAAGCATTACAATAAGGACATACGTAATCCATTTCATCAAAGTCTAAGTAACCTTCTGTTCTCTAATCTAATCTCAGTCATGTTTTCAACAATATCATTGTATCTCTTTTTCTCTAATCTAACCTCTGTCATATTTTCAACTATATCTTTGCATCTCTTTTCTTTTAATCTAACCTCAGTCATATTTTCAACTACATCTTTGTATCTCTTTTTCTCTAACCTATCATCCGTCATGTTCTGAACTATATCTTCGAACCTTTTTTTTCCTCTAATCTATTGTCATGTTCTAAACTACATCCTTGCATCTTTTTTCGCTAATCTATTGTTCGTCATGTTCTAAACTACATCATTGCACCTTATTTTCGCTAATCTATTATCAGTCATATTTTCAACAATATCCTTAGACCTTATCTTTTTAATCTGACTTTGCTCATGTTGTTGACTGCATCTTTTTGTCTTTTTTTTATTTAAGAATAAGAACTCATATTTTTTACTCGGCCTTTTTTCAGTTTTTTTATTAAACGGGTTTCACTGACATTGTCACCTTCCCTTTTCTTTTCTTGATAATTAGTGTTTGAATCAAGGGGCGCGGTAGCACTACGAAGGCGAGTTTGAGAAGCAGACGAAGCCGCGACGCCCGTGATACTTCTATATTGGTGTTCAGATTTTTCATGATACAGAAAAAATGCTTATTGTTACTGTTCGTAAGATTTTTTGGCTTATTAGTATGTTTTCTGCAGCCTTATCACAAAAATATTAGTGATAAGATTTTTATAATATGTGAGTGTATAATCCACAAATGCTAAAATTACGTTTTTCTTCTTCAGCCTGAAATGTAAAAGGACCGTTAAGTTAGCCGCAGAAGTGTTAGGACCGTGAAGTTGGCCACAAAGCTATATACAGATGAGAATTTCTTTCTCAAGAAAATATAATAATATATTACGATATTTTGAATTAATATGTTCCCAGTGCATATTCTGCGTTCAGTAGCTGTAAAAGTAATTAGCTTGCCAGGGTAGTCGATGACAAGGTCTAGGTGGTTTTTTGTGTCTAGGTGTAAACATCATTTATGGGTGGCGTCTCGGTGTACGAGGTGTCCGATAACGAAGTTCGCACCGTGGTTATTGGTGTCTAGGTGTAGAAAGAATTTGAGGGTAATGTATATTAGAACATTTAGAGATTTCACCTTAGTAATAAAAATGTTACAAAAAGTTGTGGTCGAATGGTGCTAAAGACTAAAATAAAAACTTATATTTTAATTTTACGACTTAGAATATGAAATACTCTAAAAGGTTAGGCGAGTTTAATATATTCCGCAACAAAATTATAGATAGAAAAGAACTGAGATCAATCAAACATAGTCAAGTTTATTATATTTGATCGTAATAAAGCAAAGAACAACTTTCAAGATAATGCCCGTTTCATTTTGTTTATTGGTGAACAACTAAATTTTCTTTTTATATAAGTACAATAAAACGGGCATGGCAAGTTACGTAGTATTTATCTTGAGAGTTGTTCCTTGCTTCATTACGATTGAATATAATTACGTGACTTTGGGTTCATAGCACACGCGCGTTTCCCGCGCTTTTCGAGCCCGACGCGACCAAATTTTTAACCGTCTCTATCACAAATGCACAATCACGAGACTTTTCACTGTCGTCACGCGGCTTCCGCTTGTTTCGGCAGCGACTTGCGATATGTCCCATCTCTTGACATTTGTAGCACTGAACTTCTTTCTTTTCCTTTTTGTTGTCCGAACTTTTGTTCTCAGCTTTCTTTGTTTCTTGCGCACGTCGATTTTTGGCCGTCGCAGCCAATGCTTCCGACGTTTCCTTGTTGCCGTTGAGCCGCGCGTCCTCTCTGATCAGCCTTTCTTGTAGGTTATCGAGAGTCTGTCGTACAGGGTCGACGCCATCCCATGCAACCTGCAATGTGCTTAACCTCGTGGTCAGACTCGCGAGAATCTTGGCCATGACTGTGGCATCCGATACGTTTTCACCAACGTCCTTGAGTTGACTCGCAATGTTAGTCACCCTTGCCACGTGCTGGACCGCAGTGTCCGCTTCGCTCATCCGATAAGCGTGAAATCTTTGTAGCAGACCCAGCTTGTTCGTCGCAGTCTTTTGTTCGTGAATCAGACACAATTTCTCCCACATTTCTTTCGCAGAAACAGACGAGAGCACACACACTTGTTGAGCTTCGTCGAGATTAGACAAGATTATAAATCTCGCCGTTGCATCATCCTTCACATTTTTCTTCAACGCGGCCGCTTGCCCCTCTCCCGCGGCAGGTGGTTCTCTCGTACCGTCGATGATATCCAAAACATCGTTTATCATGAATAATGAGTTAACTTGAGCTTTCCAGCCCTGGAAATTTGTTCCATTGAAAGGCTTTACGCCCTTCACGGAGATGCCGACAGACATCGCGGATTCACTTGTTCTTCCGACATGTTAAACCCGACGCTCGAACAATGTCCGATTACCGTTTCGCGACACGTGAGACTCGCCAATTAATTCGCACAGCGTTCACACACTTTTCGCAGTTAATCGTTAACTGGGCCCATAACCTGTTAGAGCAGGATGGTGTGAACGGGCTGCGTGAAATTATTAAAGTCGGAATGAATAAATGTCTTTTGTTTATTGAGTTGTAACAAGGTAATTCTCCGCGAGCGTGCTCTTCTCGATCCATTGAAGTCGAGACTAACTACATAAAATATGACTGCCGACATAGTGTGCTTCGGTGCCGAGAGCTACCGAGGTCGCTCGAGTCGCGCTTGACGCAAGTACAGTACAGTCGCGTGAGAGGATGTGTACTGTACACTTGCCTAGAGAAATGTGCTGAACTCAGCTATTCTTAATATAAACAATTGCCATCTCCAAGGAATTTCACGTTCAGACATATTATTGGATGATCTGTCTATCTACTATGTCAAAATTTTATATAGATTGAAAATACTTAACTTTCAATGTTGAGAATGGTTCTCTTTGTCTCTCTTTTCCTCTTTCTCTCTCTCTCTCTCCTTCTCTCTTTTAAATGATTGCAGCCTGGGTTTAGTACCCCGCACAATAATTTATACATAAAAACTCGCGATTTAATTTTTAATTCAGTTTCATAGGAATAACCAAACTATTTGTCCATATAGCATTAAAAAATGGAGAGTAAAACTTCGAATTTAACTCAAACGTAACCAAACGTGTTTTTGACACAACGTGAATACCAGGCTGCCAAGAATTTGTTCTTATATGCATTATGTTATAGGTAACCACTGGGAGTTTAAACAGAATAGATTTTCGAATATCGAATACAATTAAAATTAGAACTGCAGTAGAAATATTTTTAACTTATAAATTACTTCCTATTTCAAAATTGGGGGTTGGCGAGCGAAGCGAATTCAATTAAAAAATGAATCATATTGGAACGAACAATCAAAATCGCAATGAGAAGATTTAGAAATTATAAAATTATACAAATAAAACGAAAATTAAAATTAGGGTGTTGGCGAGCGAAGCGAGCAGGGGGTACCCCCTAGTATTAAATATTTTGAAAATTCAAAAATTTAGGTTAGAAAATTAATTAATGTTATGATAATTAACTATTATTGTAATTACAATAACTGAAAAGAATTAATTTTTATTAGAAACCACGAAAAGAAAAATTGTTTATATACTCTCTAAATCTCTTAGAGTGAAAAATCACTCTAAACCAGTGATAAATCACTCTAAGCTTTCCGCCAAAATTGAGTCACTCGGCTTCGAGTAATTCCTAACTTTTGAAAAGAGTGATATTTTCACTCTTTGCCATGGGTAGGGTGATTTTAGAATTGCAGGTTATGGTTGAGGTTAGGTCGGTTAGGTATTGCAAAATGTTGGAGTCTACACCATCACACGCATCTAAAGTTTCGTAAAAACACAAAGTATTTGTTATTATTGTTAATGTCCTAACCTAACTTCTTTATATGTATGCACGTATACATGCACATTGCTTACGTATACACGTATATGTATGTACATACGAATCGTAAATATATATTTTCATCTCACCTCAGGCAACTTTGATATCATTGTCGACATCCTATATTGTTGAAAATACTGCAACAAACACTTTTGCACATTTTCTAACGAAGAACGCGTTGACGAAGAGAGGACTCCTTATCAAGTGACTTACTCTCTAAAGAGTGATCGAACAAAGACAATAGAAATCACTCTACAACGAGTAACCTATAGATAGGGACTTCATAGTTTTCACTCGAAGGCGAGTCATTCTATGAACTACTCTTTTTTAGAGTGAAAAAATCACTCGAACAGATTTAGAGAGTATATATATATTTATTTTTTATACATTAACCGTCAAAGAAAGAAAATCGCTCAGATAGTAGAGTAATGGATTTCCATGCCAAGATTCTGGATTTAAATCTCGATCAGAGAAAAAATTTTCTCTGATCGAGATTTAAACCAATTTTCAATTTTATTCTTATTTATTGTTAACTAGCTAAGAACTCACTTTCTATAAAGCTCGCCCGTTATATTTAAACATTGATTCAAGTTTTGAATATATATAATCCACGAATTTATAATAATAGAAATATGAAACAAAAACAATAAGAAAATAATAAACCATTATTAAAATATAATTTTATTTTAAAATCAGAAGTAATTACATCATAACAATAAAGCATAATACTTATTATATAAATTCAAATTAAATTTGAAGAATAATGTATTGTTATTAAGTAATATTATTTAGTTATTGAAAAAATATATTCATTTTGATGCGATGTGATATGTTAAACATAATACTAAAGAAATTTTGTTTCCGACGGAAAAAACATCACAGAAAATGGGCTAAATTTAACGTCAAGACACAACTACATCACTATAGACGATAAATGGGAATTTGCGAAATGTTCGTCATGGTGACGGTCATAGTTTTTTTAGATCAATGAGCGCGGTAGCACCCCGGTGGCAAGTATAAGTTTTTATATACTGTGCCGTCGGTGAGCAGCGTGATCCTATTATACTTTGAATTTGCTATATAACCTCTCTGTTAACAATACATTGACTGGCGTCATTAAATGATATTACATGACGTCATTAGATGTATAAATTTATAAATGGTATTAAAATTATATTTTAGGTTTATATTCTGACTTCTTATTAAGACAATCTTTCTGTGATACAGAGCGAATAGAATTCTTATTAAATGCTATTCATATTTTACGTATGAAAATCCGAAATTTAAGAGCTGAAGAGTTGGCAAAACATAAAAGGGGCAATCAATCAACTAATCCTAGACGACAACTCAGATATGACTGGATCGCTTAAGTTCCTGAAACGTTTACTTGTGAAAAGATTTACAATTAAAGATTTAAAGGTGTTGAATCAATAAAACTGAATTAAGAAGTTGTTTGATAAGGTTAAATTAAATACAATTGGTAAACTTATTTATTGTAATCAATCGTAAAATACAGTATTTTTGAGTAAAGTTGTATCTTTCTTTTTTTCCACTAGGTTTCTCCTGTTACGCGATGACTTCGAAGTTTTGATTAATATGTTTAACTTATGATTAATTTTGTACATAACTAGTTTAATTTTTTTTCATTTATCACGTGATTTTACACGTGATTATGAACGTGATAAAATGATCAATAATATGAGATAAATCAGGTGATTAATCATGTGATTAATCACGTGTTGAATCACGTGATTATTTTCAATAGGGTAGTTATTTAGAAACAGACTGACATATCAGTTTTCACTTAACAGTCTTGGTTTGGCTTTTCACCCTGAACCTTATGACTACGGCGTCAAAAAATGCAGGTAGCTCTGTACATGAAAGTCGAATTCATGTTAGCTAGAATGAATTCAACTTAATATACTGTTTCAACATGCCAATACAAAGTTGCCAAATTTCAGCCCTCTAGGTAAGATAGTTTCTAAATTCAATGAATTGATAGGGTATATATATATATATATATATATATATATATATATATATATATACACATATATTCATTAACTTATGAATATTTTCAAACATTGTCAATGCAGAGCACGATCATTGATGTGAAAAGTAAGGTTATATGAAAAAATCATAGTAAAAATTCTACTGAGAAGAAATCATGTCTGATTTATTAGTGTTTTCATATAGATTCTACTCTGGAAATCTGCTAGATTTGAAAAATCTCGGTAGCATTCAGGTACTTTCTCGGGAACGCTCCTACCAGGGGATGTATCGCAATTTTTCAATTATTGTAGCCTTCGCCAACACGTTTTCACAAAAGACACGATTTCTGGCTTTATAAATTTAATTTTGATAAAAAAAAAATTTTAAAAACATCATCTGCAATGCACATAACGCAAAAGCATTTGATTCACAATTCGTTCTACGTGACATTGTAGAGAACTGAATTGTGAAATAATCCGGCAGCGTTCCGAGCTTAATTATGAACGGACGAAAAATAATTTTAATAAGTTTCGGTAAAACGAAATTCATAGATAGCATAAATTTATGCCAATGAAACTTGCCGCATTGACAGCCTAGTTTGGTCTGCCGGAAGAAGCACAGAAAGCGATTCGCGGGGGTCACTAATGTAGGGAAGCGAGGTTCGCGGGCTTATAAGTAATGTTCAAGGCGAGTGATTCAGGTTTGCTTATCCTTTATTATAATATACACACTGAACAAATCTAAAATTAAATAAGTAGGTATAAAATGAATGAGGCTAGTTGCCAGAGCTGTGGCTGGCTCGATGGTCGGAGCGGGAATCTTGTTCACTCGAAGAAGAGGCGCGGGATCAGCCGTTGCTTCCGTTGTCGCTGGTGGGGAGAAGCATTGCCGTCCTCCGGATTGTGGCGCCGCTCGTCGGGTCCTGGCGGAACCGCGGAAGGAGGGGCCACAGGCCTAGTATAGTGTGTTATAAGTCTCTCCTATGCAGTCTTGGGGGACAGCTATAGTATAGTATAAGCTCTACGTGTGTTTCAGAATGGGACCCCGGCGTCAATACTGACCGTCCTTCTATACCAAGTCTACATTCCTTGGTCGTACGACACCGACAGTTCTTGTGCCGCGGCCTTTACCTCTATAGTTGTTATGGTAGTATTTGTTTAGTTTTGTAGTTCGTCTGCTTATTACAACTTTTAATATTTAACACTTTTGTAAAAATTGTCTAATTGTTCTACTTTTGCTGGAGGTGCAAATACCAACATTATAAGACAAGAAGAGCTTACAATAAAAGCATTGGTTATTGATTAAACGTCTGAATCAAAACAGGCTAAACGTCAGTGTTACATCGATACATGGTCTATACTCGATCCTCAATTTTACAGTCTGTTTTCCAATTATTATTCATATATGTTATTGTATATTATATTATTTTAGTATTATCAATATAATTCAATACTATATTATTATTATTATTATAGTCGAAAATTTTTTCAGTTTAGTAGATATTAATTTTTTTGCAATATCACCTATTTTATCATAACAATTGAACGGAACAGTCACTTTGAAAAATTTTGCAGGAAAGTAGGCAATTTAACCCATTTCTTTCCAAGCTGACATTTTATTGTCGATTGGTTTTAAAAAAAATGTATTTCTAAATTATCACCAAATTCAAACCACCATTTTAAAATTTTAAAATTCCGACTTCAGAATTGAAAAAAACAACAAATTTTACTTTAGTTAAGTGCTGGTTATTATTATTTTTTTTCGACAATTTTCTAGGCAAAAAACCTATTGACTATAAAATGTCCGCTTAGGAAAATATGGGTTAATGCTCTTTCAGAAGCACTATTGCTGAATTCATCGTATCATATCATTAAAAAAAATAGGAAAAATATTTTTTTTTAAATCAAAAAATGGTCATAAAATTGTCAGAGTCATAAAAAAAAGTCTCCAAACTCAGAATTAGAAAACCTATATGCACACACAAACACTGAAGATAAATAGTACATTTTACAACCAGGGGCGAAAATGGACTTTTCCAAGCGAAGATGATGTTGGAGCACGAGTGGTAGTCGAGGGCACCGTAGGCGTCCGAGACGGACACAACAGGGTGACTCCCAAACCTATAGAGAAGCGATCAATTCATGTGAGAAAGACCAGTGGATAGATGCTATTAGAGCAGAGCTGGATGCGATGAAAGATAAGCAAGTGTATACAGTAGTAGAAAGGGCAAAAATATCTATGGGTAGAAAAAGGGCCAACATTATAGATTCAAGGTGGGTATTTAAGAACAAGACAGATGAGAATGGATCAATGAAGTACAAGGGTAGAGTTGTTATTCGAGGTTTTAAAGACAGAATCAACTATGACTTGAGAGAAACATATGCTCCGGTGTCCAGAATATCGTTGATCAGAGCATTCTTTTCTATTGCAAACAAATACAAGTATGTCATTAGACAACTAGATGTCGAAACAGCGTTCCTTTACGGTGAACTATCTGAGGAAATCCCAGAGGGAGTTCAAGTAAAAGATGACACTAGAAAACAATTCGTTTGAAAATTGAATAAGTCCTTGTATGGTTTAAAGATTAGTCCGAAAAAATGGAACGACAAATTTTCTAATGTAATGAACAGTTTAAGTTTTACTTCTCATGACATAGATCCTTGTTTGTACACCTATAGAAGGAATACAGATTTTGTAATTGCGATCCTATACGTAGATGATATATCATTAGCTGGACGCAGTGATAGTTTACTAAATAAATTCAGCAAAGGCCTGAGTCCAGAATTTAAAATCAAGGACTTGGGATATCCTAAGGAATTTCTGAATATAAATGTAAGCAGAGACTATGATAAGAATATTAAAATATTGAGTCGGACTAAGTTTATCGATAAAATGTTAAAAAGGTTCGGATTCGATAAATGTAAGCCAAGGAATACTCCTATGATACAGAGCGATGCAGCGAACTGTTCTAGGAAAGAGAGGAAGGAAAACGAGTATGTGGAAGAAAGATTTCCAAATCGACTGTACAGAGAGGCCGTTGGATCTTTCTTGTATCTGGCAGGTACAACGAGACCTGATATATCTTATGCAGTAAATGTACTTAGTAGACATCAAGTCAATCCAACCACGAACGAGTGGAATATGGTAAAAAGAGTTTTTCAATATCTAATTGGAACACGAAATCACGGTTTGATATTTATGAATGCTTCTAAGAAGATGATTGCATATGCGGACGCGAGTCTGACTGCAAGAACTCATTGACCACTAGCGGATACATGATTCAGCTGTTTGGTAATGCTGTGGCATGGAAAACGCACAAGCAACAAAGTGTTGCTCTGTCAACTTGTCAGGCAGAATATGTAGCAATGAGCGTGGCTTGTCAAGAGGCAATGTCCTTACACAATTCTGTACCAATCATGCTGGAAAAGAAATTGCATCCTATCACTTTGCGATGTGATAATACTGCTGCTATATCATGTGCTAAAATTAATGGCGGAAATAGGCTTAGACACATGGTCGAACGACGTGAACATTATATTAAAGAATGTGTAAACAGAGGCTATGTTACAGTAGAATGGGTTAAATCCCGAGAGCAGCTTGCCGATATTTTTACTAAAACTCTAGCAGAGCCCTTACATAGGTACTTATTTTATAAAATAACTAATATGAGTCCTGATAAAATTTATTTATTTCTTTTGTTTAGAGCATTCCGATGAGGATAAGATCAATAAAGAAAACGAAGAAGAGTCCTGGGACTAACGAGACAAAAGTGAGAGGAAGTGTTAGAATAAAGCAGCACTTTTGCTCTTACGTCAGGCCCGCAAGCCTTTGCTCATGCGCGCCGCCAGCGCTCGCTTCGAGAGAGACTCACGACGCTCCGCCGGCTAGAGTTACGCCAGCCCTCATAGAGAGCGCACGTTCAGTCACTTAAAGTTAAGATCAGTATTGTTTAATAAAGCCTTGGTACTTAAAGATCATTTAAGTGTTCAGTATACTTAATCCGTCCGCTTCACTACTTCCTTCCAACAATAAGTAAACTAGCTTCTTTTATATGTACACTATAATTTTTATCGGAGGCATCTATTAAACCAAAAGTGTCCTTTGCACGTACCAAACGGACTCTCATTTCTACACCATTTAAAAGAAATCTATCCTGGTTACATACGTCAATGAACACATTTCCTAAAAGATCAACTTAAAAGACCTTTTCATAAGACGTGCATAAAAAAGACCATTTTCGGCGCTTATACAGAGGACCGAAAATAGGGTTTTCCGAGCGTTAGACAAAATGTATAGCAAGAGTCTCTGGTCATAATACATGTATAAATTAATCCATTAATGCTCCCTATGAGGTAGAACGGTAGAACGGTAGAACGACCTTTTTCGCTCCTCTCGATCTATTTTTTCCATCTCCTTAATAAAGCTTTAAATCGTTAAAAACTTTTGAAACAATTTTCCAAATTTTCCAAATTTTGATTTATATATATATATATATATATATATATATATATATATATATATATATATATATATATATATATATGGGTGTGGGCCCTCCCCCCCCCTCCTCGCTTCGCTCGCCAACCCCCCCGATTTGGTTGTGGTTTCAATTTTAAAACTATTTGTTATTTATTACTTGGTGTATTATTTAAATTAATGTACAAAAGTATTAAATATAAAATTCATATTTGATCATAGTAAGCACCGTAACTAAGAATTCACGTGCTAATGTTTTTTATCTGACGCTTTAGAAATTCATCATTTAAATTTATGTTTTGTTGGTTTTAAATTAACTTCAATTCTTTCTGCCGTTCGGTATAACTGCGTGACGGTCGGTTTTTTCTCTATTCACTTCCCGGTAAAAATGTGTACCTAGCGAGCCTATAGAAGTATTCACTTCAAAAATTAACTAAATGAATTAAGATTTAGCAGCCAAAAATACGTTTAGAAAACTTAAGTTTCAATATATCGGGGCCAAAAATAGTCACGAAATGTATGACCAGTGCCTAGTTTCTAACGAATAAATACATTGATTGTCAACATATTTATTCGGCAATTTTTGTTTATCGTTAATTTTTTATTCTTGTAAGGTTCACAGAGACTATTTATTTTCATAACAAAATTTAATTTCCCAGTTAGCCGCATCTACGCATGCGCGAGTGACGTCACCAGAAGACTTCTCTTAGAAGCGCCACCACGCGGCGGCAGTATTTTCTGACTCCAAACTCCTATTTCGTTGACTCTCCTTCTCTACAGTCTTCTTGATTTGTGGGTACACACAATTTATTGTATAAATTAATTATTAATTACGAACATTATTGTTCTTTTTTAATGATTGATTTTTACGTTATTTGGTGGGGGGGACACTGTGGGAGGGGGGGCTGCGGGGGGGGGGGAGTATCTCCCTAACAACTATATAATATAGGTAGATATATATCTGTGTGTGTGTGTGTGTCGAGAGATGAAAAGTTTTTGAATCAGGTCCGTAATTCAATAAAGTTTCAATGTAAGCTAAATCTATATACTCTTCGTCTGTTGCGGAGACGAAAAATTCTAAACGTGCTTGATCGGAGAGTGATGAAACAGGCTTGTATTTCACACATGATGATGATTCGATAGTGGTTTGGGTCATTGGTAGTGCAAACAAATCAAGCTCCGATTTTAAGCACTCGCAGCTTGAATGACGTAAGAAAGGCATTTTAAATTTTTGATTTAATCGAAAATATCCAAATCTATTTTTTTTAGTAGATTTCCTGCGATTTTTGTTCACTGCAATTCTTATTTTTTTCCTCTTGTATTCTTCTTCTTCTTTCTACCACTTTTTATTTTTTTTCACAGCTTTTGTTGTTTTCTTGCTAGTTCGCTTCTTTTTCTTATTATTAGCGGTCTTGCATGCACGACTGACGTACTGCAACTGTGACGCTCATTTGAGCACCATCCCTTTATAGCCAGAGCCTTCCATAAGCTGGCTTATTTCCTCATTAGCCTTACGTTTTAGTTTCAGTCCAGATTCGGCTAGGCGATTGTTGAGGGAATCCTTAATTGACATGTTATTTTCTGTTACATCGTCGAGGACATTTATACCTGCTCTTAAGGCTTCTCAGCCGACAGCTCGCGGGCTCCTTTCGCCAAAAACGGAAAGAACCAATACATGACCACGCTGAAATCGCGAGCCTACATACATACTTACAATACCGCGCCCCCCATCACCACTCTGTGTACTATAATGTGTCGTAGTAATTCATTTTAAAAATTTTCTTCTAAAATGAAGTGCAACGGTCAACGTTCCAAACTCGAATGGTATTGAACTCCCAAATTGATCTCTTATATCAATATCTATAATTTGGAAACGACTGTTCAAAAGTGGTATATAATTAACAAGTGAATATCGTTTAACAATAGTACTACCGTATTTATAATCCTTTGCTTCAACATTCACAATTCTTAACAGAGGCGCATGTGCGTCGTCTACGATATAAGGTTCACAAATATTTGAATAAATAAAAAGTTGGTCGGGTATAGCGTGAGCGAGAGTAGCAGGTTGGCTAGCTACATAATCTCTATAAGGTTTAGTTTTCGACTCCATTGTTATTCTAAGGGTACCATTTCCAAAACCAAGAATACGTTATACATGCTTTCCAAATCTGCTTTTCTTTTGTACAAGCTCCGGATACTCTCTTAGAGTAACGTACCCTCCTTTTTCATCGTAAAGCACTTCCTTAGCTGTTTGATTGTCGTGATATTCTTTAAAGCCTTCGTTTATTGCATCAATCAAACCCTGTACGGATTCATATACACCATGCTGTAAATGACAACTGACAGTCCAACTTGCCACTTTTCGTAAATCGATTGCACGAGGTAATCTTACTGAAAAACTAGTCGTCGTGTTGTCCGGAAACAATGTCATGCTACTATTAGGAAGCACTACTGTGAATTCCGATTGATTCATTTTTACAGTTTTGTTACGTCACTTGCAAGAATTCAAGAGTTGAATTTGTTGGGATAGCCGATCCATCTTACAAAATACTCTTTTTACCGCAAATAGCTCATTTACCGCATGTTTTTAAGATTTCTTTTATTTTATATTCTTCTCGCGATACTCTTTCAATGTGCACCAAACTCAATTCTTCTGGGTAGAAAAATCCTTCAATTTCCTCGCCTTCTCAATCAACCAGTTCATAGATGACAAGTTTAGACGTTTTTTTACTTTAACAATTTTAAAAATCTCTTCGCTCCAGCTTTTTTCGTAACCTTTTTCAAAGATGTTACGCTCTCTGCTAATTCGAACATACTGCTCCACTTTATATCTCGGTCTTTTCCGTATAACCTGTTGTTTTAAAGATTTTTCCAAAATATTTTTTCTAGCTTCCTGTGCATTGTAAACTGCCACTCCAGCAGGTTTCATTTTTATCGTTGAATGTATACTATTGTTATAACTCTGAACTATAGCTTACAGTACATCAATATAATGTTTCGTATTTTTATAGGTAAGCTTTAGCGTTCTGTTGAATCTTTCCACAACTGCGGCTTTTACATCAAGATTACGCTCTACACGAAATTTTATACCCGTTTCACTTAAAAACTTTAGAATTTCATTACCAACAAATTCTTTTCCCGCATCCGTTTGCAACATATAAGGACAGCGATTTTTATTTTTATTAAGAATTTGTTTAAATGCTTTAGTCGCTTTAGTCTTTTTTTACGGTTATGTCATCACTATTAGAAATCATGAATAATTATCGTTGTGACTCTTCAGAGATGACAGAACTATGAGATCGGCTTCCCATACGTGATCCAATCCCAAAACATCGTAGTACAAACGTGGACATTTTTTTCGAATAGGTTTGTGAAGTGTACAAGTGTCGTGTCTTGTCAACCAGTCCTTCATTCGTGATGTTGGTATCTTTTTCTTATTCGCATTTATTAAATTTCTCACTCCTGTAAAGCCAACCGCATGCCCGGGATCAAAATATTGTCTCTCAATTTCTTGCATCATTATTATGTCATTTCTTTGCTTTCTTTTTGTTACAATTGTATCGAACATTAACGAAGAATCACTTTTACTGTTTCGAAAATCACATCGATTTCCTCTTCGTCATCGTCTTCGTCTTCTTCTCCACGACTTTTTTTGCAACTTTTTTCAAGCACGTTTTCAAAACCACTGCGAGACAGAGAAACATTGAGATTAAAAAATTCACTATTTCCAATAAACTCCCTCGGAATCTGGGTTGTAAAAAGTAATTCACCAAACTGTTGTCGACCCGCGGCTTTAATATTTTTACGTGCTCTGGCTACATCATTTACTAAGTCATTATGTAATTTTTACAATACCAGTTGTACTCCAACTTAGCCGGTAACTATTATTTTTCAAATGATTTAATAAAAGTTTTGTTTTATTTTTGTATAATTTTGGCACACTTTCAAGAATGTACTTATCGCTCATTTGATCTTTTTCATCACTTTTACCATCTGCTAAATTTTTCTTATCATCAAACCGGCGTTTTTCATCGACAAAAAATAGATATCTCTGTAAAACTTGTAGAAAACCTCTGTACTTGTCACTACCTCTCGTATATTTTCCTGAATCCAAGATCTGTCGCATTTCGCCATCAAGCCGTGAAAATTTATCTCCAGGTGTTTAAAAAGATTCAGTCGTTAATTTTTTCTCCTGTTCTGGAACTCCTTGTACGCCAGCTGCTCCTGGCAACCCTACTGAAAAAGTTCAGCTGATTTTCAGCTGATTTTCAGCTGATGTTTTGGCATGATTTTCAGCTGATCTTTTTCAGTAGGGCAGCATCAATAAAAAAACCAAAGCCCTTAAACCTATACCACGCTCCCTTAGCTTATTCATTCGAAAGGATGGCAAGCCAAGAGAGAAAAAAATAAAAAACCAAAGTCCTCGAACCTAGCTACCCCATGCTCGCTGAGATTAATGATTTATTAAAAACTTCTTGGCACTGTGGAGGAAGGCGAGTGAAGCGAGGATTAAATAAAAAACCAAAGCGCTTAAACCCAGCTACCCCACGCTCCCCAAGCTCAATAATTTATAAAAACATCTTCTTCGCACATTGAAGGAAGAAGAGCGACGCAAGAATAAAATCAAAAATCAAAGTGCTTAAACCCAATTACACCATGCTTCCCGGAATCAATAATTTATTCAATCAAGACTTCGGCACATCGAAGTAAGGCGAGCGGATAACATCTAAAACCAAAGTGCTAAAAGCCAGCAACACTACGCTCCTCGAGCTCAATTAATTATTTAAATAACACCTCGTCAAATCAAAGGGCGGCGGACAAAACTAGTATAAATCAAAATCCAAAGCGCTTAAACCCAACTTATAGAGAGAGAGTAATAATTTATTTGGACAACACTTTGGCACATCAGAGGAAAGCGAGCGAATAAAATCTAAAACCAAAGCGCTTAAACCCAACTACCCCATGGTCGCCAAAAGCTAACATTTATTTAAACGACACCTTCCTACCGGAAAAGGTCGATAGAAGTCGATTATTAGATCACTTATCGACTTGAATAGTGAATTTTAATTCCACTTTTTGCATTAGAACTTGATAAAACGTTATAAAATACGATAAAAATCGATATAAGTCGATAAAACTTAATATGAAAAATTACAATAGAAATTGATAGAATTTCAGGAAGATCATGGTGTATCAATTTCAATTACAATTTTTCGTATTGAGTTTTACCGACTTCTATCGTTTTTTATTATATTTTATAACGTTTTATCAAGTTCTAAAGCAAAAAGTGAAATTAAGATACACTTGTGACGTGTAGCCTGTTCGGCTGCACGCGTACACAATGCACCGTAAAAATACGCGAATAATATTGTTCCCTGCTGCAATTTGCAAGCAGCAGAGAAACAAAACACTTGTTGTCGCAGCGCCGAGGTATATAACCTCACCTGCCAAACACGCGGAGCAATGGTGGTTCCCCTGCAGGGTTGGCAGGAGACTATGCCGGCACAATAGCGCCGCCGCATTCTGCCAGGTGTTGTTGGGCTGCTGTACCGACACAGCCATCGCGCACCTTTTTCTGTACACACCAAGAGTTGTGTCGCGATCCTGGACGCGAGATCTAAACGAGCGCGGCACACGACACTAAATGAAGTGACAAGTGAGCATCGTCGCCACGCAGAAGCGAGCGCGCCGCGGTACCGCGACGGGCCGAGCGGGAGAGGGAACGAGAGACACTGCAAGTGAGAGAGACCGCGTTGCGGACAGTGTTGCCAGACAGTTTCAATATCTCCCTCTAGGCGGCGCCTCGTTTCCCACTAGAATACCTCTAGAAGCTATATGAAAATCCTCTGAAAATCCCTCTAGCTTTTTTCAACTGTAAAAACTAAATACCCCATATACAGCGCGTTGCCGATGAAATTTTAAGCTATTAACACTAAACCGAAAAACCCAATTACCCCACGTACACCGAGTTTCCAATTAAAGTTTAAATTATAAATACCAAGCCCTAAAACCCAAGTGCCCCACGTACACCAACTTTCCAATAAAAGTCCAAATTATTAACACCAAGCCCTAAAACCTAAGTGCCCCACGTACAGCGAGTTGTCAAGAAAAAAATTTAAATAATAAACCAACAACTAAGCTTCAAACCCACCTACCCCGAACACAGCGAGTGAGCGATAGAAAATTTAATCCATGGCTCGCGTATATTCATAGTTCGCGCTTAGAGTTCGCACTCGAAATTCGTCACGATACGTTGACCAGTACATATACACTGATCATGTGACAAGTCACGATTCGGATTTTCAAGCGTTCTTTCTCTCTATTGCCAACGGTTAGCCTCCATGTTTCTTTTGTTCTACCGTTTAGAGCAAGGTACGACGAGTCGTCAGTTGCACTGTCAAGTGTTATAGTGATTTTTGAATTTGAATTTACTTTTATAATTTTTTGAGAATAAGATGTCGAAGAAAAATAAAAAAGAGTGGGAGAATGAAAGCTGCTTTGCAGGTAGAAATTATACTTAGTTTTTTAGGTTAAATGTCGTTATCTAGTGTTAAAAATGATAAACGGATAATTTGTAGGCTGGGTGAAAAAGGCACCCGTCAATGCTGAGAATAAAAATGCATACTGCACAGTATGCCTAGTTTTTTTAGCAGCTCAGCGGACAAATTTGCTCGAGCATTTACAGACGAAAAAACATCAGGCAGCTATTCAGATGGACAAAAAGGCAGTGACATTTCAGAAGATCGACAAGTTCACAAAGCCTGCACTGTCGCAACATAGAAAAATTGTTGAACTGAAACTAGCATTTTTTATTGCAGAACACTGCTCGATCAGAAGTGTAGATCACTTATCGGTTCTATTAAAAAAATTAGATCTTCAATCTCAAGTACTTAACGAGGTCCAATTACACCGCTCTAAGTGTACTGCGTTGATAAAAAATAATCTTTCCCCTCGTATTCTGGATGATTTGTTAACAAACGTAGGTGAATCATTTTATTCGTTGATTGTAGACGAATCTACGGCAGTAGATAAAAAAAAGCTTTTGTG
>QLSS01000729.1:7121-19717 GCA_024372645.1 Trichomalopsis sarcophagae | reverse complement strand
TTCTATTCTTTGATTGTAGACGAATCTACGGCAGTAGATAAAAAAAAAGCTTTTGTGTCTAGTTATAAGGTATCTTAGTGTTAAAAAGGGAAAAATGGTCACGACGTTTTATCGACTAATAGAGATGCGCTCAGGAACATCGGACGCTATTGCTAGTGCGATAAAAACTCAGTTAAAAACCGATGGTTTAAAAACGGATAAGTTATTAGGTTTGGGTGTCGATGGAGCAAGTGTGAATGTAGGTGACAAACACTCTTTAACGACTATCTTACATGGGATCAATCCTTATATCGTCGCGATTAAATGTATTTGCCATTCACTACATTTGGCAGCTGAAAAAACTTGCGAGACATTACCGAAACATCTCGACTATATGGTGCGAGAAACTCATAACTGGTTTAGTCACAGTACCAAACGCCAACTCGAGTATGAAGAGTTGTAGACCGTAATTAATGATATCAAATCGAAAAAACTTGTCAAACTTAGTGACACTCAATGGCTAGTTCGCGAAAAAGCTATTTCTACTATTCTTGATCAGTATGATCCACTTAAGCTTCTTTTTCAAATAGCGGAATCAAAAGAAAAATGTTACACAGCGAGTTAGCAGCTATGTACGCCTCGGTTGATAACCGTTTGTTTTTGTCATTCATCCAGTGTTCGAAAGCCTGTGATAGAATTGAATACACATTTTCAGTCAGATAAGGCTGATCCCATCAAACTTTTCAGCGACTTGAATGATTTATTTTATTCAATTCTACAAAAGATTGTTGTACCAGCACAACTAGAGAAAGTTCATCGTACTAAACTTCATAGTTTTAACTTTTCGAATTTTCTCATGCCTACAGATTGCATTAATTTCGGTTATGAATTTAACCAAACACAAGGTGCATTGAGAAAAGAGACAATTGACTATGTTAAAACGAGATGTAGGGCCTTTCTCATCGAATTGGCAATTGAATTACAAAAAAGATTGCCGTCCAACATTCACGTTCTTGAAAATATTTCTCTCTTTTCTCAGGAAAATGCTTCTTGTCAAATAAAGCCTAATATAGCGAAGGTCGTAGAATTTTTCAAACATGTTTGTGGCGATGTAGATGAAACGATTCAACAATGGAATGTATTGCATCGATTAGAAATAAGTAAGAAAAAAAATGTAGTCGATTGTTAGATTGAAGTGTATAAAGTAAAAAATGCGGCTGGTGATCGAAAATTTAGACACATTTGCCAATTAGCATTTGCGTTGTTAAGTTTGCCGATTTCAAACGCTGTCGTAGAGAGGGTATTTTCAGTAGTCAATATTATCAGATTTAATGCTGAAACGATTCAACTCAGAAGATATGTACTCTAAGGTCAGTGAGAGTGATGTGAGCGTTTTAGAAGTATTTCGTTTAGTGAGTGATTGTTGGATAAATTAATATAATATTTATGTAGAGCTGTGACTATAAATTTTGTTCAACGATGTTAATAATACGCTGTCTTAATGTTTTTTATTTCTGTTAAATGACTTGCTTTTCGATCTAGAAAAATAATAAAGATATTTATGAATAATAAACTTCAAGATAACTTTTTGTGTTTACTTCTTATCTATATTTTTCACGGAATTTTCATCTATATTTTTTAATTTCAAATGCATCTTATATTTTTCTCTGGATGAGTTTACGATTTTATTTTCAAAATTGCTACAAGTGAATCTTTGTGTTTGAAGTATAAGAACGAGTCTAGGCGTCAACGGTTTATATTATTTAAACTTTTCATTGTCAACTCGCGGCACGTGGGGTAATTGGGTTTAAAGGCTTGCGTTTTGAAATTTGAATTTTTCACCGGCAACTCGCGGCACGTTGGGTAATTGGATTTAGAGACTTGCGTTTTGAGATTTTAAATTTTCATCGGCAACTAGTGGGGGGAGCGCGCCTACACCACTAGTGCGCACTACTACCCGAGCCATGTCGCCGCACTGGTGCGACCCAGTGCGCCAATAGGAGTCCCGTGCAGCGCGACTGCACGGTGACATGAACCTAACTTTACAGAGCGCTGTACATTACCTACTAAACAGAGCGTTCGCCAAGTTTTTGGATGTAGTCGCATTTCTACCTCAGACACGAGTTGTATTCAGTCGAGGACTTTATCTTGTACTATTTATCATCTAAGTACGAGTCGAATAAACCATTTCTCTTAATCACTTAATCCTTGCGTACGAATTATTCTATTTCAAACTCCACGCCCTTCAAGACGAGCTACAGAGACAAAACGAGAGCAAGGCACCCTATCGGTAACGATGAGTTATTAAGCTTTGTTAAGGTAAGTTGTTTCTCCTGTCAATCTTTTCAAATTCATGTCGGTGTCGCATGTAACTTTATTGTGTCAGTACATAGTGTTTAAACCCAGCTAATTCAATACATTTAGAAGTCACTCTGAGTTTCGTTACTCCTTGAGCTATCACCATCGTACAGTCAGCAGAGCTACCGGTCAAGTCGCGCGCTTCTTTACCTTTTCCCTAGGCGGTATCGTGTGAGCGGGCTGCGCTAAATAAAAGTTCTCATTGACTCGGAATTCGTAATTATTTCTATCGTGCTAGTATTCGCTCTGTGTGGCCACCCGGACGTAACAATATTAGGCGGTAAAATAACATATGTAATATAATGTAATAAAATGTAATAAAATGTAAAAAATAAGTTTATAAATCTGAAAATGTTGAAAGTGTACAAAAACGTATGAGAAAAAAGGTCCAAAATTCAACAAAAAAGTAAATTTCTTACATTTTCTTACATTTTATTATATTTTTTTACGTTTTATTACAATTTATTACATTTTTTTCCATTAGGGATGATTGTAAATTTCATAATCTCAAAATGGCGGATGTCGCAAGATATTCATATTGCCACTCTATCTTGGATTCATAATATTTTACTTATATATTTGTCTAAAACTGAATGCTGTTTTTTAAAATAATACAGAAACTTTTCCTAAGGTGCATCACTACATTAATAATAATAAATTTAGCAGGCTTCCGATTTTCAATTCAAATCTCCCGGTCTCTTAAATCTGCTATTCTTAAGATTACCATCTATAATAATGCAGCCTATAAAGGTCCCTTTTCATGCCATGCTAAAAAGCTAAAATAAGCCAGAAATTGTGACCCCTCTACGTATATTTTATATTCATGGCTGAAGCTTGAACGTTGATGCTACAAAGTTGAACAACATCCAACTTTCTAGCGTGAAAAAGTGTGAAATACTGAAATCGTATCGATAAATCCTGGAATTTTAAATGTTCAATATTTAGTAGTTTTAAGAAAAAATAAGTGGAATGGAATATGCAGATTTACCGGTAATTATTATTAGATAGTTATAATTTTCTTATTGATTACTTATTTTATGATGAAATTTGTAGGTTAAAATATATTGTATTCCTTTTGTTTTTGAAACCATGAGTTTATTATAACTTTAGAATTTAATCTCAACATAACAAAATAATTGTATCTATTCATTAATATATAACATTTCAGGATCCAATGCCATCCTGTGGTTATTGTGCCAAAAAGATATTCAAATCTCTCGTGGATACGTTTAGAATTATGTTACATAACGAAAAGCGTCCTAGTGGCTCAGCTCGTAAATGTAAGGTTGAGGAATGGGCTCATTACAAATCAATGGAATTGATTGAGAAATCATTTGAGTCCAAGAAAAACAGCAACAAATTGTGAAAATACAAAAACAACAAATCATGAACTAGGTGATCAATCTATGAATGAGATGGATTCATCAAATATGATTTATTTCAAGATAACAATGCACCTGAAAGTAACAAAAGAACCAAACGGAAGAAGTCTCCAGCTGCTGCAGAAAATGAAATGTTATGCGAGTCATTTGACAGAGTGGCAGAGGCTATAGCTTCATCTTCAAAGGCAATTGTTCTACCACTGCCACCTTCACCACCTGCAGTAACAGAAATAGATTCCTGTCTGACTGTAATAGGCTGTCGCTTGAGAAAGATTCCAGAATGTAATCAGTCTGAAGCAACTTGAAGCAACTCAAGACATGATGACTTATTCGATGGAAGTACTCAGAAAATATATAAGATAAGGGGCTAATTCGATTTTTCAACGTATGAAATTAAATACTTTTTTAGGTCGAAAAGAATTGTTTTTCTATAAAATAGTAACAGTAACTTGAATATTATTTCCTTAGCCTAAAATCAGCTCGTTAGTAGTCTATATAGTATGTTATAAAAATAGAGATATTATGTGATTAAATATATATATATATATATATATATATATATATATATTAAGAATAAAAATGAGTGATGATAACTCAAAACAAAGTTGTATTAAGGAATTGCCAAGAAAATATAATTATGAGTGTAATAAAAATACCATGTGATTTCTTAAGTAATAAGAATAAAAATAAATTATTAGTAAACAGTTACTCATTTATCACTTGTTTATTTATGCAAAAAATATGTTCTCTGTACAATTTTATAAAATAAATTACAATTTACAATTAGCTTTGAACAATTTAAATATGTATTGCTGAGACTAATTACAATTATCATATTGCCAAGGTACAGCTCCTTCCCCATTGAAATATGCACAAAATTTATCTCGAATAGCAATAGCAGAAAGGCTACTTGTATTTATTCCTGCTGTAGTTATATCTTGGAATGACCACTGATCTGTTAATATTCGCCACGATCCAGGTATACGTGCACCATCTGAATTACGATCAAGCATGTCAGGAGTTATATATTCAGTGTCAGTATCGTCTCTTCTTAGGAAATTATGTAAACAAACTGCAGCTTGTACAATTTTTGTTGCAGTTTCCACTGTGCTATCTATAGGTCTCCTGAATATTCTCCACTGACTTGCTAATATACCAAATGTATTTTCTATAATGCGTCTAGCACGACTGAGACGGTAGTTATAAATTTCTCGTTCTGGGGTTAAGTTTCTTCCTGGATAAGGTCGAAGCATATACTCTGTTAAAGCAAAAGCTTCATCTCCTACTAGAAAATATGGTAAGTTTGGTCCTTCTATTGATATTGGTGATGGGTTTGGTAAATTCATCTCATGCCCAATGAATTTTTGTACAAAAGAAGAATTTTTGAAGACAGTGCTGTAACTGCCGCGTTCAAATGATCCAATATCAACATACGTGAATTTGTAATTAGCATCACAAATGGCTTATAGAACAATGCTTTGGGAGCCCTTGTAATTGTAGAACGATGAACCAGCATTGTCTGGACACTATAATAATATTGATTATTATCAGTTATGAAACAATTTGGAATATAATTATTTTCTATACTTATAATAACAATATAATAACAACATACTTGTAGAACTATATGTTTGCCATCAATGGCTCCAATGCAATGAGTAAAATTCCATAACTCTTCAAAATCTTTTTCTTTTGATAACCAATTTTCTGCAGTCAATGTCGCTGGAAGTACAAGGCTGTGGAGGCAATCCCATATAGCTCCGCAAGTCTCACGAATGATACCCACGTGAAAAGTCACACATGGTTCTCATGTGGTAATCATGTGGTTTCTACGTGGTTGTAATGTGGTTACCACATGGGATCCACATGGGAACCATGTAGGAACCAGGTGAGATTTTGGTGTGGGTTCCCATAAGGAAGCACGTGATTCCAACATGGTTCCCATATGATTTTTACATGGTTATCACAAGCTATGTGTGAAATAATTTGACAGAATGCTAATTATGCCAGTGTTAACCACATGGGAACTAAATGAAAACCACATAAATACCACACGATAACCATTTGGGGACCACATGATTCCCATATGGTCTACTGTAAATAATCATTTTTATTTTTTGTTGTTAAATAAAGTTGATAATAATAAGAATTTTTAAGCTTAGCTGCCCAGTTTGGGTGTTATCATCCCGATGGCTTAATTACCATTCTGTCAAATTATTTCACACATAGCTTGTGGTGACCATGTAAAAATCATGTGGGAACCATGTGGGAATCGCGTGCTTCCTTATGGGAACCCACAGAAAAATCACACCTGGTTCCTATATGGTTCCCATGTGGATCCCATGTATTAACCACATTAAAACCACGTAGAAACTACATGATTACCACATGAGAACCATGTGTGACTTTTTACGTGGGATATCACTGACAGTTGTCAAACCCCGCAAATAATGATATTGGATAGAGCTCATCAGGTCTCCAGATGCTAAGTATCTATAATTATAATACAAATGTTTTAGTGCTTTTTGAGATTGAAGAAAATGCATAATATTTACTTTTACATGTAAAAATTAAATGATAAATAATATACTTCTTTCAGATACCTCAATGTGATACACAATCGTTCTCCAGGACTCACAGGTTCTCTTATATGAGTTTGTTTGTAAATACTTGGACCAACAATGCACAGAAGTTCTTCGAACTGAGTTGCTGTCATACGAAAATAATCATTGAATCGTGCTTCTCTTGTTTGTAAAATAGGAAAGATGTATTCGTAAAACCCATGGAATCTTCTCTGCTGCAGAATTTCATCAACCCAAACACGTCTTCGAGTATACGACTTCTTCTTTTTTTTTATTAACTACTGCTAACATTGAGGATATGACTGCTGCATTGATATTTATTTGTCGTTGATTTTCCTTTTCTATTATATTCACACACTCTTTCATCCATGCGTAATATTTATTGCTATACTGGCTACACATAATAATTATTATTTCTGCTTTCAAACAAAAATCGGACAATTAGAGGTTAAAACTTTTTAGCGTTTATATTCAAATAACATCGTCGGCTGGAGCATCAGCTCAACTTGCCATAGACATTGAATATAGACATAGAGCGGTCACAATTTCTGGCTTTTTAGCTTTTTAGCGTGGGATGAAAAGGGACCTTAAGAATGTTACATGAGAACATGAGGCATGTTTCAGCGCCCTCTGCTGGGACTCGGAAGTGCGGATAGGAAATTTATATTCGTTGTACTTATTCTATTTCCAGTTCATGCATGGAAAGAAAAAACAAGTGATTTGATTTCAAAAAGTGTTTATGTTTACATTAAGTATGTATAAGTATAAGAAACTGTATTGTTAAATATAAGTGTATAACTGAGATATTTGCATTTTGTTTCCACAAAAATTGCTCTAAAACATTCGTACTTCTTAATTTTTTTTGTATTAACAATAGTATTTATTAATTTAAGTTTCTGTTGATTTCTTCAGTTAATTATTTGTTAACTTTTTGCAAGAAAAAACATAATACTAACGATATGTCATAAAGGCAAATAATTAATTATTGCGATTAATACGAATTTGTAAAAATTTAAATGAGTCCTTAGTTACAACTTTTTTACTGATTAAAAAATGTAATTTTTACGATGATACTAAAAG
Source organism: Trichomalopsis sarcophagae (assembly GCA_024372645.1). NCBI lineage: Eukaryota > Metazoa > Arthropoda > Insecta > Hymenoptera > Pteromalidae > Trichomalopsis > Trichomalopsis sarcophagae. The sequence continues at coordinate 12,336 of QLSS01000729.1, read as the reverse complement.
CTTTTAAATAACTATTTATAACAGATTTAAACTTTTACAAATCTGATTCCTACCTTTTTAATCTGTTAAGGTAGTTCACGCAAAAAATTAATATTTTTAGAAATTGCTGTAATTTTGTAAATATATACTATTAAGTGTCCTCTATAACGTGGTGAAATTTTTTACCCCCCAAGTGGTATGATTTTTTAAGATATCGGGTCTTGAAGTTGTGCATTTTAACATGGAAAACATAGGCTAAGTCTTAATTTAGTGTAAATTTTGTCTATGATAATAAACTTTATTGGTAAAACGAACAAATTCTTAGAGATGTAAAATATTATTTATTTATATCCCAACATTTCGGCCCTCTTCAGGAGAACAAAAAAATAATTCAAGAATTGTGTAAATCAAACCATTAAAAATTAATGTTTTGTCAGTCCAAAATTATTTATAACTAAGTATAAGAAATAGCGTACAACAATAGAAAAAATTCTACAAATTTTCGTTTATGATTTTTGACTACTTTTTTCATTATTAATATGTAAGCTATATCAGTCACAGCCATGTAAATATGACGCAGTGATACTATTGTTATTATTTACATGTATTTGATGTATTGTTTACGTTGGCCGACACTTTGAGATATAAATAAATAATATTTTACATCTCTAAGAATTTGTTTATTTTACCAATAAAGTTTATTATCTTTTTCAAAATTTAAGAATACGAAAATAAATTCATAGTTAATTTAAAAAATTTTGTTTATTTACGAAAAAAATAAATCTTACATCTTTTTGAAAAACTAGGTCATGATGTAAAATTATAATATGAATCGAGGAAACAAAAATTTGATAGGCAAGCAGTGCTTTTTGAAAAGTTACAACAATCGAAAGTTTTAATTCTATGCTATTAGTATATCTACATATGCATGCAGTGTATCTCACGTTTCTCACTTTCAAGTTTTGAGGATATTTGATGCTCTAAACACTTTCTATTAATATTTTGATGTACAAAACTAAAAATTCTAGAGTTTTCACACTTGATAATACTGCATAATATTTAAAAAAATTAATTTTCTAATTCAACCTCAAATTGAGCACCACTGGGCCAAGTGAACTACCTTAACACTTATAGCTTAATCTAATGCAATCAAAACACTTTATTAACAGTTACACAATATCCAGTCCTCTCTTTTTAAGAGAAGAGGAAGGATCAGTTATGTACCTTAACAAACCTTTATCGTAAGAAGATCATTCCCACCTAGGTTAGCTATGAATTAAGTTAAGCTTAAAATGTTGTAATAATCTCCCTGTACATCTATTTTAAAATTTTTTATTTATTCATTTATTTTAACAAGATAAATTTACAAAGTATAAAATTATACTCATAATTGCACAGAGGTAGAATGAGTTAGATGACCACAGGCCTGTGATATACAGAAAAAGGAAACGATGAAAATAAAAATTTGTAAATTCATTTACTAATATGTACAAACTAAAATACAATTTATATTTTTTCTTCAATAACATCATTCTTATAATTTATTGAGCTATCAATTTAGAATTATAAAAAATATAGGCTATAAGGTAAAGAACACAGTACTTGGACACATTTTAAATCCTACTATAAATATTCCAAATCTCTCCCTAATCTAAGACTAATTACAAAACTTTTTTACATGCCAGCATGGGGTATGTAAAATCATGTACGCACCACGGCTAGGAACAAAGAATACTCAGATCGCATATGTTTGCCATCCGCGGCTTCACCTTGGGTGACAATACACATGTGATCTTGGATATTTTTTATTTTCCCAGCCTAGGTATGTAATATACTATTGTATTATTAATTAATGTACATTATTTTACAAGGATTCAAAAAAAGTTTTCAAAAAAAAATGTTCTTTGTGGTTGGACACAAGTATACCAGTAGTTGGACAATATTTAAATCAAATTATAAGCTCGAATCATGATTTAAATTATTACTGAATTATGAGTGATGAAGGATTAGAATAACATTTTTATTGCTTTATATACATTTTTTACGACAAAAATAAATTGAACATCGTTTGTTGCAATGAATATAATTATAATTACATTGTCTCTTATTTAATTTTTTTTTAATCTGTAAAGCTTACAAATTCACATTAATGTCTCATGCTTGATGTCTAAAATTTACTCTTTAGCTTTTTTGTTCTTCCATTTTACTTTTATTCTCTTTATCATTCGCAGATCCAATTAACTTGGCCGACTCTTTTATTTATTTATTTATTTATTTATTTGAAGACCATATACATAAGCCTTTTTAAGGCTTCCTATAGAGGCAAACATGTTGCGTGTACATAGGTATGGTACAGTAATTAACTAAATAAAATAGGAAAAAAAAATAAGAGAAAAAAAAACTGACTTTTAGCTCTTTGAGATCATTAGATAATAAGTTGAAGATTGTCACAGCCATGTAGTAGCTGCTTTTTTTACTTATAGTTTTATTAATTTTTGGCAATGATCTAAAATTGTCCGATAATGAGATGTATTATAATACATATTATAGTACATTAATTTTACTGTTCTTTAGTAGGTATTATACATACATTAAATGGAGAGAAATTTTTTCATAAAAATTGAAATAAATTTCAACGCAAATTACTATACAGTAGAGTAACAGGGGGACAAACTCAAATTTTATTAAATCAAGGGGCGTGATAGCGCCGCTTTCCTTGTTGAAAATAATAACGTCATTTTATGAAGTCATTAAATGACGTTTAATGACGTCATTAGATTACGTCATTTGAAGTTATAAATTGGAACCTTTTATGACGTCATTATTTTCAACAGGTCGTACTTCTAAATACTTCTTAAATACTTCAAAATTAATAAAATGGTTGCTTATTTAGGTGCTACCATCCGGATGGTAGTACGGAAAATGAGGGCTAACTTTTTAAATATTATTTGTTTAGTCAAATAATTAAAAATTATTAATTTCTTGGACATTATCCCCCATTTTCCGTACTACCATCCGGATGGTATCACCTAAATGGGCAACTATTTTATCAATTTTGAAGTATTTAAGAGTATAAGTATTTAGAAGTCCAACCTTTTGAAAATAATAACGTCATAAAAGGTTCCAATCTGTAGCTTCAAATGACGTCATTAAACGGCATTTAATAACGTCAGCCAATGACGTCATAAAATGACGTTATTTTCAACAGGGTTGGCAAGAAAAAGTACGAAATACGATTTGTCGACGTCGCGACCCTATATACTTTGAAATTAGGTGTTCCTAACCTTAAAAAAATCTCGATTGCATTTAAATCATTATTATTGTGCGTATGCGAATCTGTTGGTATCTACTTATAAATATATTATCCTAATTTTTCATTTATAAAAGGTTCATCCAAGAAGATTAAGTTATTAACTTAATATTGTTCAGAGTTTCCATCCTCTCCCGATATTTTTCGTCTTCTCCGGTCACGTGACTTCCGGTATGTATATTTAGTATTATACACCAGTGGTTACAGTAGTTAATCTACTTTACCGACATTCGTCTGCTACTCGGCGACACGCGATTATAATATACATGTAATGCTATACGTATAGATGCATATATTGCTATACGATTATATGCGCGATAACGGATACAAATTATATTACAATAATAGCAAAATAAACAAATTGGATGGTGCAGTGATGTATATTGAGAATTCCATTATTGAAAGTACCGAAATTATTGAAATAGGTAAACTTAAAATAATTAATTTAATCATTGAAACTGACAATGGCAATATAGAGATATCAGCATTATATAGATCACATGATATTCCAAAAATTGAATTCATTACCAATATAAAACAATTACTATATAACAAGAAATATGCTAACAATCACTTAATTATAGGTGATTTTAACATAGACCTACTAAATCTAGATTATATTAGTCAGTAATTTCTGAACAATTTTTTGGATAATGGTTACTTACCGGGATTTCAAGGTATTACTAGACCGTCCGATCGGAATAATAACACTGGAACATGCATTGATAATATATTTGCTAAGGCTAAGACAATACACACTTTACATTTTAAATTATGAAGTACAGTAACAGATCATTACCCATTATTTACAGCATCAAGTAAATTTAAGAAAAAAAAAATAGAAAAATCAATAACACAAATAAATTTTGATAAATTAAGTAGTATAGCCAGTAGAGAAAAATGGAGTACAGTATTGTCAATGCAGGATCCTAATGTAGCTGTGAATACATTGTTAGAAAAAATAAATAATTGTGTACAACGGGCTACTTTCATGAAAAAATTTAACAATAAACATAATAACAAAGTACCCAGAAGTAAATGATGTATAGTATTTCTTTTCTTTTTCAAGAATTTAATATTGCCTTAGATCACTAAGGCAATATTAAATTCTTGCAAAAGAAAAGAAATACTATACAAATTATGGAAAACTGAACCAAATAATGTGAATCTAAAGATAGAATATCGGAATTGTATTAAAATTTTAAATAGGATAATTAAAGAAGCAAAAATAGTATATGATAGAGAACAGGTTGTAAAAAATAGTGATAATCCCAGAAACCTGTGGAGAGTAATCAAACAAAAACTAGGTAAAAATACGAAAAAAGATAAAAATATAAACCAGATTTATGATAATAGGAAAAATTTAATAAATAATCATACAGATATTGCTAACCATTTCAACTCTTACTTTAGTAGCATCGGCAAAACACTGAGTGATCAAATAGTGCAACCAATGAATGTAAACATCAAATTACCAAAGATAAATAATAATTCTATTTTTATTACGCCTACTAATTATTTTGAACTTGCTGGCATAATTCAAAATATGAAATTAAAGAATGGAGGAGTAGACAACATAAACTCTAAATCACTGAAAACTCTAACACAGTACACAGTAGACCCACTGGTACATATAAATATATATAGAAAAATCGATATGGCCGACTGCGTTAAAAAATGCTGATATAATACCGATACATAAAACTGGAAACAAGAGGAATATAACTAATTATAGACCAATATCTTTAATATCCAATGTGGCAAAGATCTTCGAAAAAATCATTTATAATAGAATATTGAGTGTTATTAGTACATTTAATATTTTATCCAATAATCAATATGGTTTTGTTAAAAATAGAGGTGCGAAAGATGCTCTGGCAGAAATAACCTAGATTATTTATGAGAAATTAGACAATAGTACCCCGA
>QLSS01000728.1:0-38203 GCA_024372645.1 Trichomalopsis sarcophagae | reverse complement strand
TAAATGTCGTCGTGTTGCCGTCATTGTGCCGAGCCTTGCGGTTTGGGTGGGTACTGCCTCGCAAGTCGCAGCTCGCAGTCATTCGAATTTATCAAACCAGTCGGACGTCATTTGTTCTTAAAGCTAACGGTAATAGCAGAGACAAATATCAAGCTGAGATTTACTTCATTAATGTTGTAAAGATGAGTGGAGCAAAAGCGGAAACAAAACCGAGAGTGTTTGCTTATAACCCTGCGTGGGAGAAAGAAAGTTGGGCAAAAGGTAAGTGATAATATTTTTTATCGCCTTCGACTATAAATTCATGGCCAGAATGTTATTGTCGTCCAAATGTTAATATCGCGTTTGTGCATTAAATTATTTTCTGTGCGGAAATTCGTGCACTAAGCTAAGGGTATAACATCCCAAAAAATCTGCGAGACAGTGTTGTTGTTTTTTTCTCAGAAATGGATTCGCAGCGCTACGTTCGTGGAACCGTGTGATGAAGCGATTCGATTTAGTCGAATTCGTTTGTTGCTTGTATAACACTTCACCACGCAGTTAAAGAATACGACTGAAATTTATATTTTTTATGAGAAATATTTTCGCGTATACTTTGAATATATGTACATTAATTATTTTAGGTTGGCTTACCAAAAATAAGGACCCACAGTCTACAAAACAAGCGTACTGCAATGTATGTCGTAAAAGTTTGCGTGCTCATTGTACGGATCTCCAAGCACACAAGGAGCGCGATACGCACATCAAATTTGCAAACAGCGTGGACACCAAAAAGCAACAAACAATGGATTCAGCATGCAACATACAAAAAGATAAGGCCAACAATAAAAAAGTAAGAGATTTAAAGCTTTCAGTTTATATAGCGTGCCACTCAGCTATTCGTAGCATAAATCACCTTTCTGATATTCTAAGCAAAGAATTAAAAGGTTTGCAATTACATAAAACAAAATGTGGGAATCTTATAAAAAATGTTGTAGCTCCAAACATGTTAAAAGACTTAATAGAAGACGTTCGTGATCAATCTTACTCGCTAATTATTGATGAATCGACAGATGTGTCTTCGTTTAAATTTTTGTGCCTATGCATAAGGTATTTTAGAAAAATTAGAAATGAAGTTGTAATTGATTATTTAGGGATTATACAAGTAGAAAAGGCTGATTCAAATACTCTATATAAAGCGATAATGGATTATTGTTCAGAAATTAATTTGCAAATTGACAATTTAGTAGGCTTAGGAACAGACGGTGGTAGTAATTTGTGCGGTAAACGTCATTCAGTATTCACCATTTTTTAAGCGAATAATACTAAATTACAACTTGTAAGATGTATTTGCCGCTCCCTTAATAATGCTGTTTCAGCTGCAGCCTCTCATTTTCCAGCAAATATAGAATTTTTGTGTAGGGAGATTTATAATTGGTTTGCACACAGCCCTTTAAGACAGTCGCAATATAAAAAAACGTGGGATCTCTTAAACTCTAGTGTTGATGCTGATAATGACGAAGAAGCTGCAACTGAAACTGATTAAAAAAGTGATGAGTGCAAACAGAAAAAACCTTTAACATTTAGAAAATTTGTAAAGTTATTAACAACTAGGTGGCTTGCCCGATATAATGTCATAAAAGTTATTGTAGAAAATTACGCGACTTTGCAAAGCCATTTTAATTTGTTTATTCAAACAAATACTGAAAAATGTTACACGACCAGATTACTGAACACAATGCTTAACGATGACTCAAATTATTTATATTTATTAATGGTAAAACCTATATTAGGAGAGCTTAACTATGTAAATGCTTCATTTCAAAGCAATAATATTGATATGGGTAAAGCATATGACGATTTGAGCGATTCGATAATACTTTTAATGAGAAAAATCTTAAAGCCTGATTTTATTACTGAAAATGTAGAAACTGTATTGAAAAATTTCGAGAATGCGTCAGCGTTTAGACCTGTAGACTCTGTCGATTTCGGAATCGATTATAAAAATGCAGTTTCTAAAAGTAAAATAAGCAGTGAACAAAGAATAGAAATTGAAAGTCGAGCATTTGCTTCTATTAAAGCCCTCTGCACAGAAATTTCTGATAGATTACCAAACAATCTAAAGTTTTTTAAGAAGTTGAAATTTCTGTGCCCGTCGGTTTGTTTGTCGCAAACAATACGACCAGATTTTAAATTTTCTGTCATGAATACTGTGAAAACCAAACTTAGAAATAAAATGTTGATAAATATGTTAGATTCCATTTTAAGAATAAGGTTACGATTTTATTCTAACCATACCTGTTGCCAAAGTTTTATACCAACGTCTCAAATGTTAGCAACTTTTAATTATAAAGTAATGTATCCAAAAAATGTATCCGAAAATGAAAGCAAATTGCAAGAAGAATTGGAATATGAGGCTATAGGGTTATTAGAATCGTACGAGATTCCATGTATAAAGATTAAAGATGTTTATTGACCGAATCATTCATTTTCGATTAACCTAATGTAATAAGTTATCTCTAATTGTTACGGAACATCTTTACTGCTAAATGTTAATTTATTTTGTATTAAGTTATTTATAATAAAAAACAATACAAATAAATATTTATAAAATATAGTTTTATTCTATCATTATAAAATTTCCCAATTCGAATATTTGAACATTCGCGCCAAGCTAGGCGTACTTATTAGGTTGTACAAGTATAATGTGGCGATTTTTGGCGAGTTGGCAGCCTGTAGATGGCGACAGGCGCTCAAGCCATACTGGCCACACTGGTTCTGACAGCTCCTCTCGAGTTATCAGTCGACCTTGCGTGCAATTAGAGTCGTCATCATCGTCCTTTTCAGGACGATAGACACTCTTTATTTGTATCTCCGTGCGTTGCGTAGTGTGTGTGCATTTTGCGTGCGGTGTACGGATTGTGTGTGTTCTTCGAGTATTGGGATTTGGGCCATATGCAAGCTTCCTCGACGTGTCGATCTCCACCCGGCGATTGCTACCTACGCGGCAGGGCTGAAAAGACCTGCCCGTGGTCCAGGATTGGTTCCCTCGAGACGTCGAGGCGTCCTGCAACGGAGGAAGGTGCATCCCACTAACGTGCGGCCAGGCCTTTACGTCGCGCCGTCCACATCCCGTTCTGCGAATAAGGTTGGTGAGCTCTCCAGCGTGCGAAAGGTACCTCGCGGCGATAGGTTTAAGTTACATGCGTTTCTTTCTCTGTTGTTGTCGGTAGTAGAGTCTCTCTTTTTTTTTGTATATGCGTACATTGTAATTGCTTTCTTCTTTTTTTATTTAGTTTATCCTACAGTCACTTTTCTTTGTATAATTTCCTTATTTCTAAAATAAATGTATGCCAAACTTTGGCCATTTCCTGTTCTAATTGAAAACATGATAGTATTTTTTCAAGTAATGATACAAATTAAAATGTATAAATGTAGTTTTATTTTTTAAAAATTCTTTCATTTTGGATTGTTTGTTTAAGCATAGTACACATTTTAAGCAGCATTTATGATTACAGAATTTATTATATCCATATATTGTATTTTACTACTTATACTTTGTTTATATTATACTTATATTTCAATAATAAAAATGTATGAATCTTCTGTAAAATAATAGTTATTTTTGCATGTAATAAAAATACTTCTTAATCTTATTACGTCTTTGTCTCACTTTAGGAGCGTATATCTACGTTTAACCATTTTATCACCTAATTGTATAATAAAACAAAAAAGCTACAAATATATATTTTTTAATAAATATTTTATTTTTTGTGAAGTAAGGATAAAGGAATCAAGTTTCAAGATACATCTTTCAAGATTATAATTTATTATTTATATAAAAGTACAAAATATTCTTAACCATTTTACACGTGTAACCCATATACACAAGAAGTATATTTTAATACAGCAGTTTTATCTGAGTTTACTCCATTGCCAACGCACATTTCCAGCAGGTGATACAAAATAATTTTCCAAGATTGTTCGTATTTGTTGAGGTTCTACGTTTTCATCACCATCATCGCTTACATAACGTTGACTAGTATCATCTACATATTCATTATCACTCATATCGTTGTCACTATATTCATTGCGATCATTATTGACATTATTTACTTCATGAAATAAAGAATCATGAATATGTGCATCATTTATATTGCTACCATATCCTTCAGTGTCATCAGAATCATCACTGTCATCACAATCATTTTCAGAATTATCACTATTAGTCATATCTTCATTTGTAGCATAATACCTACGTTGATTATCTGGCAACGTCAACTCTTGTGTTATTATAAAATTATGTAAACAGATTACACTCATAATGATTGCTTCTGACGTTCTCAAATTAAAATCTAAGGCACACTCAAAAATTTTCCATCTCTTGCAAAGCAACCCAAAAGCACACTCAATGATTTTACGTGCATGTGACAAGAGAATATTAAAGATTCTTCGCTCCACAGATATTATACGTGTCCGAACATAAGGTTGCAATAGATAATTTCTTAATGGAAAATCTCCATCACCAATAAAATAAAATGGAGATGGAATGTTGGTATCTGGCAACATTCTAGGTGCAGGAATATTAACTACATTAGTTTCTAAGGCCAGCCCCAAATCACTGCTTTGAAAAATTCCTGCATCGTTTAATGATCCTGTAAAATACATGTGGAGACTGATCGAACGCGATCCAAAACGAACATCGGGCGTTGCTAAGGAACGGGAGAATTGATAAAAGTATTGTACAAGAGAGGATTGGAAAAGTATTGTGAATTAATAAAGTGGATTATATACTTGATACTTATTGTATTTGGTCTCGCGTTATTAGTCGTTAAGCAGCATAAGATATTATCGAGTAGCACATTTGGCGACGAGGATTATCGGACTTTATTTTGGAGCATTTGGTGGTAAGACTGATTCTGTATATAGGGTTATGGGAAGCTGAAAAAAAAGAGAAAAAAAGACTGCAATCTGTACGGCTGAGAGCCGGAGAGAGAAAAAAAAGCAATGGAGAATAATTTAAGGAAATTTACAGGGTTCGAAGTCGTAGTGAGGACTAGAGGTTATTAAATAACGAGGGCTGTGAGCCGTATCCGAATACCACGCTGGCTGAGATCCGTATAATTGGAATTATGTTGGCTGGGAGCCGTATTTGAGATCACGCTAGCTGGGAGCCGTATTTGAAACACTACGCCCTATGAATAAATAGTGGTAAGTCATGTGTCATCTGCCGCAATTGTTATAATAAACCAAATTTGTTTCAATATATAGATAATGACAGAGAAACAAGGTATAGAACCACTCTTGTGCGATGGTATAGACAAAGCCCTGATTAGGACTGAATGGGAGAAATGTCTTAGATCATTAAAATTATATCTCTCTATAAAAAACGTTACCGATCCAGCTAAGAAAAGGGATCAGCTATTACATCCAGGGGGAGTGCAGCTACAAGAAGTTGCTTACAGTTTTCCTGGTGCTGTTATTGACATTGACCCTAATGATAAGGATAAAACTAAAACTGATGTTTTCGAAACCCTCATTACACAATTGTCAAAACATTTCTCTCCAGAGCAGAATTCTACCTTTGAACGCCATATTTTCAGAACTATTAAATTAGATGAGGGAGAAAATTTTAGTAAGTTCATGCTTAGAATTAGACATCAAGTTAAGCGATGTTTCTTTGGGAAAGATGAAACTGAAGCATTAGAAATAAACATGAAAGATAAAATTATTGACAGTTGGGCACCAATGGACTTAGAAAACAAAATTCTCGAGAAAGAGAGCACTTTGGATGAAGTTATTGAACTTTGCCAGATCCATGAACAAATATTGAATCAATCAACCATAATGAATTCAGCTGGACCTAACAAAGCACCACAGATTTCAACAACAGTCAATAAAATAAATCTACAAAAGTGGAAATTTGAAAAATGTCTACGGTGTGGGAGATCTGGCCATACTAATAAATTCACAGAGCTGTCCAGCAAAGGACGCAAAATGCTATTCTTGTGGATTACAAGGTCATTTCGCTTCACTCTGTAAAACTTCCGCATCTAGAAGGAAGTCATTCACCCCAAATCAACAGGAACCATATCGCAAACGTTTTAAACCGGAAATCAATTTTGTTGGGATGAAGGATCAGGATTCAGACACCGAAAGTGAAATTAGGAATTTCAATTGCTTTCAAATTAGTAGCAGGGTGTCTAACGATATTCACAGTAATTCCGATGATTTAATTGAATGTTTCATTGGTAGTGTACCCTTAGTACTCCTAATAGATTCAGGATCCAAGGTAAACATTATAAAAGACAAAGATTGGGAATTCCTTTCTAAAAACAAAGCAATTGTTTAGGACGTAACTACGAAACCGACTGATATACTTAAACCATACGCATCTGGAAGTCCATTAGAAATCAAGATGAGATTTGTGACCATGATTAATCTACCTAACAAACAGGAATTCATTACGTCGTTCTACGTAGTCAATAGAGGAGATATATCTATTGTCGGGAAAGAGACAGACAAGCAATTGGGTATTTTAAAACTAGGATTAGGAGTAAATAGGGTAGAAAAGGTAACACCATTTCCGAAAATTAAAAATGTTGTAGTTAAATTAACAATTGATCCATATGTTAAACCAGTTCAACAATACATAAGACCAGTTCCTGTTACTGCCGAGAAACAAGTGGAAGCAAAAATAAATGATGCGTTACAGCGTGACATAATTGAGCGAGTTAATCAACTAAGTTCTTGGATATCACCAATTGTTATTACCTATAAATCCAAAGATGAGATAAGAATTTGTGTCGACATGTGCAAACCGAATGAGGCTATCAAAAGAGAAAACATTCCAATTCCCACATTTGATTATTTCATGACTAAATTGAAAACGGCAAAATATTTTTCACGCTTGGATTTAGTTGACGCTTGAAATGAAGCTAATGAGTTCAAATAAAAAGTATATATTAAAGTTAAAATGGTGGAATGAGTGAGGGAAGGTTGGGTGAATAAATCGATATACACAAATTTCGCGGGAAAAAGACGACTTGCCTCAGCGTAAAAACTCTCGCGAATAAGAGAGAAAAGCCGGGGCAAGCGAATGATTTATTTTAATCAACAAGAAATTTTACATTGAAAAGAGACTCTAAATTAGATCAAAAAAGAGAGAAAGAAACGCAATTACAATTGACGCAGAACAGAAAAGAGACTCTAATAATTCATTAATAAAAGAGAGAGATAGAGAAACGCACTTAAATTACGCTATCGCCGCGAGGTACCTTTACGCACGCTGGAGAGCTCTCCTACCTGAATCGCAAACGGGACGTGGACGGCGCGACGTAAAGCCCTGGCCGCACGTGGATGGGATGCACCTTCCTCGGTCGCAGGACGTCTCGAGGGAACCAATCCTGGACCACGGGCAGACCTTTTCAGCCCTGCCGCGTAGGTAGCGATCGCCGGGTGGAGATCGGCACGTCGAGGAAACTCGCACGTGGCCGAAGTCCCAACACACGATGAAGACACTCAAACAGCACACCGCACGCAAATTTGCACTCACACACGCGACGCACGGAAATACAAAAGGTAGAGTCTATCGTCCTGAAAAGGACGTTAATAACGACTCTAATCGCACGCTGTAATACAAGAGTCGCTAGGCGCAAAACAAAAGAAATCCGCAGCGACGACTGATAACTCGGGAGGAGCTGTCAGAACTGAACGAAACGTGCTCCCGCCCGCCAGAGCCCGCGCAAAATGGCAGAGGCCCACAGCGGTGCGCGCATGCGCTCGACCGCTCTCGCCGCAACGCTCGCCGCGCTACGGCGCGAAAATCAAAACTAAGAAAACGACTCTGCAGAACCCGAACAACGCTTATCATCAGTTGGAACTCGATGTCGAAAGTCGTTATATTACAACATTTATCACTCATTTAGGTATGTTTCGATACAAACGTTTGATGTTCGGTGTGAATTCTGCTGTCGAGATTTTTCAAAAGACTCTTGAAGCAATATTATCACCATGTAAGAAAAGTCTAAATTTTTTAGACGACATAATTGTATTTGGTTCAACTGAACAGCAGCACGATGAGTGTTTAAAAGAAGTCATGTCTGTTTTAAGAAACAACAATGTCATACTTAATGAAAATAAGTGTATTTTTAAAGTTCAAAGACTGAAATTCTTAGGACACTACTTATCAGATCGAGGAGTAGATGCTGTCCCTAGAAAAGTGGAAACAATTTTAAATTTTCGAGCACCTCTGACCAAAGAAGAGTTACGGAGTTTTTTAGGTTTGGTAATTATGTCGGGAAATTTACCCCTGATTTAGGAACAGAAACGGATTTTCTTCGTCAACTCACTAAAGCAGATGCTAAATATATCTGGAACAAAAAGCAACAACAGCATTTTGATAATCTTCTTAAAGCAGCTCTTGCTAAACTTCCCACACTATCTTACTTTGATTCTAAAAGACGCACTAGTCTTGTTGCAGATGCCAGCCCTGTTGCGTTGGGAGCAGTTCTGTTACAGTTTGATCCGGAATCTAATCCAAAAGTAATCTCCTTCGCAAACAAAAGTTTATAGGACGTAGAAAGACGATATTCGCAAACTGAAAAAGAAAGTTTGGCTTTAGTCTGGGCAGTCGAACGATTTTATTATTATTTAGCTGGATTGGAATTTGAATTAGAAACCGATCACAAACCATTAGAGGCAATTTTCAAGCCAACATCTAAGCCACCAGCTCGCATAGAAAGATGGTTACTTCGACTGCAAGCATTCAAATTCAAGGTAATATACAAACTAGGCAAGCTCAACATCGCTGATCCAGTATCAAGACTGTGCAGGATTCAGGATGAGCGTTCGGTCGACGTAGAGGAAGAATCTCATATTTTTCGAATCCTTGAAAAGAGTATTCCTACAGCGCTTAAAATTTCGCAAATTGTTGTGGAAAGCCAAAAAGATCAAGAAATATTAGATGCAATTCAGAGAATCAGCAACAATTCTAGGACTCCACAAGGAAATAATGTTTATTTTCCATTCAGGATGGAATTATCAACAATCGGTTCTATTTTGTTGAGAGGTAACAGAATTGTAATACCACAAGTACTAACAGGTAAGATCTTAGAATTGGCCCATGAAGGTCATCCAGGAGAAACGGTTATGAAAAGACGCTTACGCGCTAAAGTTTGGTGGCCATCGATCGACAAACAAGCCGAAAAATTTATAAAAAACTGTAGAGATTGTTTACTTGGGTCACAACCTAACAAACCTCTGCCGATGATTAGACATAGATTTCCCGAAGGACCATGGCAGTGCCTCGCTATAGATCTCATGGGACCACTACCGAATAAAGACATGATATTAGTAATCATTGATTATTACTCGAGGTACCAAGAAATAAAATTTCTTAAAAGCACGGTATCATCTATTATAATAGATCATCTGACGGAATTATTCTCTCGATTTGGAATTCCAATAAGCATAAGGGCTGATAACGGTAGATAGTTTGTAATTAACGAATTTAAACAGTTCTTGAGAAAAATACACTTACTTGAACTTATACAAACACCACCATATTGGCCTCAAGCGAATGGAGAAGTGGAGAATATGAACAAATCGATCCTGAAACATTTGCAAACAGCTTATGCTAACGGAAATGTATTCTAATGTATAATGTTACACCTCATGGAACAACCAGGAAGTCTCCGTTAGAGCTTTTATTTGGCAGAAATATTCCAGATAAAATACCATCGATTAACGATCTAGTGATAACCGAGGGGGATGAGGAAGCTAAAGACAACGACATGAAAAGGAAGACAAAGCTAGAGGAGCGAAGAATTCTGAGATATTTCCTGGAAACAAGGTTGTGGCTCAGAGTATGGTAGTACCAAATAAATTACACACTAGATCAACACTTGAATATATTAGATATTATCTCCAAAGTATAGAAAAAGAAGAAACTGAAGAATACTGCATACAAAATTTTCCGACATTCGTAAAAATACTTAAAGAAAACGTAGATTTTGAAAGTGATGAAAAATATTTACGCCATACAAATGAAATAAATTTCGTCAAGTTCGACATAGAAGATATGCCTGATACTTTTACGGGAATTCCAGGATTATCACTGCCAAAAGCGGAAGAAACTTTGCACTGTGGTTCCATGTATTTAACGTCAGAAAGCGAAAAAAAGCAGAAGAAATCGAAAAATTAAGCAGAAGTGAGAGAAACAAACTATTAATGAATACAATAAATTTAAATCATTTATCGAGAAGAAAAAGGAAATTTATTGAAGATCTAATCCTATTAAACGAAGACATATGCTGGCTAGAAGGAGAAAAGTTGGGAACATGCAACGTGGAAGAGCACGAGATAAATTTAACCGACGAAGCGCCAGTTTAAGTAAAACAATTTCTGTTACCCTATACATTAAAACAAATAGCTATTAGTGAAACAAAAAAACTAACCATAAATGAATTAATTAGATCGTCAACTAGCGCATTTAATGCATGGGTTGTGCCAAAAAAAGGTCTAACAAAAGAAGGGAAAAAGAAATGGAGGTTAGTTATTGATTAAACAATACCAGACCCTTATCTTCTACCAAATATAACAGAGATATTCGATTCTATGGGGAAAAGCAGGTATTTTACAACGATTGATATGGTATCGGGTTTCCATCAAATAAAAATGAAAGAGTCGGATATACACAAAACAGCATTTAGCATACACCCATTGGGACTGTTTGAATTTGAAGTACTTCCATTTGGACTAATTAATTCACCAAGAGTATTTCAAAGAATACTAACTAAAGTACTAGGAGATTTATTGGAGAAAGAATTCTGTTATGTTTATATTGATGACATAATTATAGTATCAAATACAGTAGAAGAACACAACGAAAGATTTAACCTAGTAGCACAAAAAATAAGAGAAGCGGGAATTAAATTAGAAACAAGTAAATGTAATTTTTTCCAGAAAGAAGTAGAGTTTTTGGGCCACATTATTAGTGAGCGAGGAATGAAAACATATCCAAAGAAAATGGAAGCCATAACAAAATTTCCAATTCCACGAAACGTTAAAAATGTTCGAGAATTTTTAGGGTTAGCAGGCTACTACAGAAGATTCATACAAAATTTTACAGAAATAGCTAAACCGATTATACAGTTATTACAAAAACAAGTAAAATTTGAATGGAAGAAAGAACAACAGCAAGCATTTGAACGATTAAAAGAAGCTTTATGTACGGTACCGGTACTACAGTTTCCAGATATGTCAAAACCATTTATTATAAAAACAGATGCATCTAATTATGCTCTTGGATGCGTATTATCACAAGGAGAGATCGGAGAGGACAGACCTAATTATTTATAAACCGGGAAAAATTAATACAAATGAGGACGCATTATCAAGAAATCCAGTAGAAAACATTTAAATAAATGTGGTTACAAGAGCTCAAAAAGCAAAAGAACTAAAAACATTAGATACTAGTGAAATACCTACCAATGACTTGAAAATTCAAAAACTAAATGATGAACGGATTAAATTAAAAGAAAGGAAAAATAGCAAGAAAAAGAAAAACAAAATCAAAGCAGTGAAAAACAAAGCGAAAATAGAAGAACTTACGAAATCAAAAACATGTGAGAAAAAAATAATAAATACGGAAACCGACAAAAACATCGTTTATACAAAAAAATCTATACAATTTAGGAAAGACAACATCGCAGACGTCATAAATAAACAGGGGAAATCTTTAGACCAAAAAACGGAGTGGCTACTAAGTAGCAAAAATGCTACGGCTGATAAATATTTAAATATAAACGAAATTGAAATTATTAATTTAAATTCAAAAAAAGTATTTATAATATGCATGGATACAGGCCAAGCAGCAACCAGGGTAAAAGAAAATGTATACAACAATTTTGAGCTTCTGAGAGAAATCATGATACGCAAAAAAGTTAAAAGTTTTAGCATTTCTAAGAATTTAAAAATAAATAACATAAATTGGCAGGAAATAGAAGAAATTTTAACTAAAGTCTTCCAACATTCGGATATAAAAGTAGTCATTTGTCTAAATTATATAGAATATGTTGAATTAAAAGATAGAGATAAAATATTCAATTTAAATCATTCAAGTGCTATAGGGGGTCATTCTGGAGTAAATAGAACATTTACTAGAATTAGCAGTAAATATTTTTGGGAAAATTTAAAAACAGACATCGAAAGTAGAGTTAAAAATTGTGAAGATTGTCAAAGAAATAAACTAAAAAGGGTTAAAACAAGACAACCAATGATAATAACCGATACACCTTTCAAAACATTCGATAAAGTATACAAAATAAATATATACTGACAATACAGGATCAGCTATCTAAATTCTTAATAGCCGTACCGTTAGCAGATCAAACTGCAGAATCAGTTGCTGACGCGTTTATAAAAAAATTCATATGTACTTTTAGGAAGTGCGGAGGGCAACTCTTGTTCAGGCGCTTCCTACGCCGATAGTTTTGGTTCTTGGAATAAAGTGTTTGTTCATGGCTTAATAAAAATCACATTAATAGGAAATACAGCTAGAGTAAACTTAAATAATGATAAGTTAATGTTAAGTTCGGGAGTAGTATGTAAATTTTTGGATAAAAACTGTATGGATATGGAAGGCGGTCATACATTTTGGGACGTTCTGTCTACGGGCGAATGCTTTAAAAATTCGTACATTTTATTTAAAGGTATTGCGACTAAATATACTAGTAACGAAAATAAAGAAATTGTTTATGCTGTTAGATCTAATGATATCGCATTCGCGTTATCGACTAAAAATCAAATAATGCATTGTAATAGAGAATTCATAAGAACAGAGCACCCAAAATTATTGATTGCAGAGAGAGATAGCAAATTAAATATGTATTTTTACGAAACCGATAGAGTAAGTAGTGATCATTCTGTAAATTTAGATTTATTTACTTATGTAAACTCTAAGTTTGTATACATTGAGAAACATTTAAGAAAACAAATCAATAATTTATACGTAAATATAATCACGGAAAAATGCGAATTGGAAAGGAAGATTATCCAGAATTCCCTATCCTTAGCCATGTTAGCACCAGATGAATTTGCCTATAACATCATGAAACAACCAGGATATATTGCAAGAGTTGCTGGAGAAGTAGTACATCTCATAAAATGTATTCCAAAAACAGTCAAGATCTTACATCTAAATGAATGTTATAATCATTTACCAGTATTAGCAGGAAATGAAACTTGGTTTTTAAAACCAAAAACTCATATTTTAATAAAACGAGGCATGCAAGTAGATTGCAATTCTATAATACCTACATATTATAAAATATCCGAAGAATGGATAAAGTTTGGACCAAAACCTATTAAAACAGAAGCACCGAACGTATTAAAACCAAATACGAAAATCGGCTGGACTTTTGAATCAATAGAAGGACTAGCTACGAGTGGAGTGTATTCACAAAACGACCTGGATAAATTACAACAGCAGCTAATGTTCCCGATGGAAAAAGCATCACTTTTAAACATAATAGCAAGAGAAATGGCGGGAGAACACACGTCAGGAGAAATTTTTACGGAAAATACACTAAAACACATTGCTGATAGCACCTGGCATTTAATAATCGAAAAACTAACGACATGGGGTTCATTCTCATCCGCATTTATAATGATATTGATAATTCTGCACATTAGAAAATTAATTATTGATACAATTATAAGAGGATATACTCTCCACACGATTTACGGATGGTCCATACACCTGATTGGAGCATTATTTAGTTCTACCACGCATCTGCTAACATCACTGCAGAATAATCCAGTTAATAAGGAATACAAATCAAAGCAGAAGAGAAACGAAATGTACGAAGAGACAGAACTACAAGAAGTAAAAGTCATTCCAGTTCCAATTTCAAGACCTATACAACCACCTCCTATCCCATACAGGCCACCAAGCATCACACCAGTTCAACCTACTATTCCTGTCGTGAAAAATAAAGGAATTTTTTCTTTAAGTTTAGATTAAATATAAAAATTTCTTAAATGCTTCCAAATGATAAAATAAAAAAATCTTTTGCTTGTAATTTGATAGTCGTAAGCTTAAAAAGCGGCCCTACTGCGAAACTTGGGCCCCGAGGATTTACATCTTACGATGTAATTTTATTTTTGCGTTCAATATCAAGTTTATGTAGAAAATAAAATTGTTAATATTATTAGTGATTTAAAATTTTTTCAACTTTAGCTTTAAGGATTTGAAATTATTTAATAAATTAAATATTAAGCGATTTGAAGCAATACGAAGAGAATAGGTAAATAAGTAAAATTACAATTAATTTTAATAATTTATTAATCATATGCAGTTACAATTATACCTATGTTTGATAATCGGACCAACAGTTACATTATAGTAATTTATAAAAATCTCGATATAAATACGTTTGTTATTATTTGTGTATACTTTAAGTTCGTAAAATGTAAGCGCGGCAAGACCCCAGGTATCCTCCTCAGGGCCATATTCACCTTCCAGGTAACCGTCATTGATACCACGGTCGCAACACCTCCAGGAGCGGATAGATTGCCAATCTTGGAACTAGAAAAACAGAAAAAAAAGATATATATTAATTTAAGTTTACATTTATAAAAATAAATTATACTTTATAACCATAGGAAAGGAAGAGAAAAAAACTTACACAGATACGGACATATTTCCGATAACCAGCCCTTGGAGGTATTGGAGAGGGCAAGTGTTCTCTCTTAGCCTTCTTAGCAGCTCGTATGTACTGCCAATCCTGAAACTGAATAATAAATTGATATATTTAGCAACAGCTAATTAAATAGCAATAATACTTTTTAAAATAAATTATAAAATATACTTACGCATACGTGCGCATATCGCTTTTGCGGAAAGCCGTACATTTTTACTATATCTATAGTTTGCGAATTGTAAAAATGAAACTGTACTTACCTGTTGTTATTACTTACCTTTTATAAGCGAAATCCGTCTACTAAACACTTTTGTAATGCTGACCTAATCGAGAGTCAACGAACTTCAATTCTTTAGTACTAGCATTCTTAGCGGAGAGTTTGAATTTAAATTATAACGTTACAATTTCCATTGCAATTAATTCTCATTAATTGCAATGTTTTGGGCCCCGAGGTGTCACGTCGTGTGATTTATTACATAAATTTATTCAAAACCTAAAAAGAAAATAAACGTTGAAATTCAAACTCTCCCAAGAAGAATGCATTGCGTGCGCCGAACAGTTTCGACACACGGCCGAATGCAGACCACTGACGAATCAGCACATCAGCAATTCGTGACGTCTTACGCAAGCGCTACTTTTTATGTATACAATTTCCGAAATTTTAAGTTTGTAAATACTACAAAAATTGCATTGCGAATGAAGATTTGAAAAAGCCTTGCATGTACTCAATTAAGCAGTTCAAAATTAGAGCTCCGTACCGCACGCCAGTCCGACAATTGGTGACAAGTACAAACTAAAAATTAAAGAGTCTACTACATAATCATAACGACACGTATAAATACGATTATAAGAATAAAGAAATAAACAGTTTCCGTTATCTAAAGCAAAGCAGTAACATTATCTCATTTATAAATCAACCTGATTAAAGCACAACAAGGTAAGGTTTAAATATTTATTAACTAACGCAGTGAGAGTGTTAGGCACGTACTAACTAGTTTTGAATATTAGAGCCTTGCCACTACACTTATCATTACGTTCGTGACTACTTATTTAAGAGTAGTCACGACGTAACAATCGATCAAGTAGGCGGGGCAGAATATTTATCGGTGTTTGATTTAGCTCAGGGATTTTTCCAAATTCCGTTACATGAAGCTGATAGACATAAAACTGCCTTTTGCTCTTCGAACGGTTTGTATGAATTTACTAAAATGCCAATGGGTCTTTCGAACTCGCCAGTAACATTTCAACGTTGTGTTGATAAAATCTTTAAAGATATGCAAGGTAAAGAGATATTTTTATTTTTGGACGATGCTGTTATATACGGGAAAACTATCGAGGAACATAATATTAAATTCGAGAAATTTTTGAAAAGATTACGCGAAGCTAATTTAAAATTGCAACCGGATAAATGCGAGTTTTTAAAGAAAGAAGTTATTTATTTGGGACATTTGTTATCTAAAGAAGGAGTCAAACCGGATCCTAAGAAATTAGAATCAGTACGAAATTTTCCATTACCTAAAACTCAGAAAAATATTCGCGAATTTTTGGGACTAGCAGGTTATTATCGCCGATTTGTACATAATTTTTCGGGTGAATTGAAGCTAATGAGTTAAAAAAAATACATATATACTAAAAAGAAAATGGTGGAATGAGTGAGGGAAGGTTGGGTGAATAAATCGATGTACACAAATTTCGCGGGAAAAAGACGACTTGCCTCAGCGTAAAAACTCTCGCGAATAAGAGAGAAAAGCCGGGGCAAGTGAATGATTTATTTTAATCAACAAAGAAATTTTACAATTGAAAAGAGACTCTAAATTAGATCAAAAAGAGAGAAAGAAACGCAATTACAATTGACGCAGAACAGGAAAGAGACTCTAATAAACCAATAATAAAAGAGAGAGATAAAGAAACGCACTTAAATTACACTATCGCCGCGAGGTACCTTTACGCACGCTGGAGAGCTCTCCTACCTGAATCGCAAACGGGACGTGGACGGCGCGACGTAAAGCCCTGGCCGCACGTGGCTGGGATGCACCTTCCTCGGTCACAGGACGCCTCGACGTCTCGAGGGAACCAATCCTGGACCACGGACAGACCTTTTCAGCCCTGCCGCGTAGGTAGCGATCGCCGGGTGGAGATCGGCACGTCGAGGAAACTCGCACGTGGCCGAAGTCCCAACACTCGAAGAAGACACTCAAACAGCACACCGCACGCAAAATTGCACTCACACGACGCACGGAATACAAAAAAAGGAGAGTCGATCGTCCTGAAAAGGACGTTAATAACGACTCGATTCGCAAGCAGTTAATACAGGATTATTCGCTAGGCGCAAACAAAAGAAATTCGCAGAGACGATGCGAGAGGGAGAGAGAGAGATAACGCGCCGCGGTATAGCCTTAGAGCATATACTACATGGAGGAAGCACTGCGTGTTAAAAAATGTAGACGCTGCAGAGTGAGAGGGCGATACTTTGGGTACTCTTTCTCTCTCTCTCTCTCTCTCTCTCTCTCTCTCTCTCTCTCTCTCTCTGGAATTGCGTTAGCCAATCACGTGCAGGTGCGAGAGAGAAAGATAGTACCCAAACTATCTCTTTCTCTCTCTGTGACTCGACTACACTGTCGCCGTAAGCGTGCTTCCTCCATGTAGTATATGCTCTAAGGGTATAGCGCGCGCGGAGAAAGAGGCTCGCGTGCGAATATACGTACAGCCGCGAGACCTATGCGACTATTGGGGGAGCGTATGTACACCACTAGCGCGCACCACTACCCGAGCCATGTCGCCGCGCTGGTGCGATCCAGTGCACAGATGAGAGTCCAGTGCACCGTGCCTGCCTGGTGACTGGCTCATGACTTTATAGCGACATGACGACTATACGATATATTACATGCTTATATTGTCTCCCTCTCTCGCTCATTGGACGTGAAAGGAAGAGAGCGTCCGCGTAGTTGACGCCGCTGATTTCGCGCCAATATTAATTAATATAGAGGGTGCGGATTAGGGTTTTTCCGGAGACGCGTAGGATAGTGAGAAGAAGGAGACTTCCTTCTTCATCAGAATTGTCTCAACCTTTACTCCAGCAGGACGCTTTCGAGGAAGAGTACCAGTACCCTAGTAAATTAAGAGGGAGATAGCAAGCAGAGTAGATTAGTGGAGAAGTCGAGTTGTGAAATCAAAGATTTTACTTAAATGTTCGGTGAGTGTTGGCTCAATTGTGTCCACCAGAATTATTATCGCGTAACGTGCGGTATTAGATATTCGCTCGCGTAGGTTGAGACGCGGTAGATCAAACTGATCCCGCCATATTGAATAAATATTGATACACTGTCGATTGCTGTGCAATCCAGTGAAAGACCGTAATAATTCTAGCCGTCTGTTGATTGAACATCGATCCAGATACCGCGCAACGACAATAACTTAGCGACGCTGTCGATCATCAAGAGATCCAGCATTATTAAAGTGAATTTAAAGCCGCTGAGAATCTTATGATCCAGCAACGGTTGGGGAATAATGCGTAGCGCCGCTGTTGATTGCTAAGCGATCCAGCTCTAATAACGATAACGCCTCTAGCCACTGTAGATCTGAAGATCCTATAGAAAGTGCGTTAGTCTGATACGTTTCAACGACAATCAATTCCGTAAGCCAATTTCACAAATAAAGTGTTCGAGTGACGTCGTTGCGAAGCCAGTAGTCTTGGTCGTTACCCAGCTTATAGCGTTGCGTCCGCGAAATACAAGTATTCATGCTTATAGCACGCTAGGAGCGCCGTTGATTCCGTGTTTATCGATACGTTCTGTCGGTTTTCGCGTTTTTCAGCATAACTACTCGAGTGACCGGACGAGTGCAACGCTACATCAACAGAATAACGGTTTTACGCCATTTTGGGGGACGCCGCGTCCGTTGAAGCGACGCCGATGCTATTTTGGATAATTCTCGTACGAACGATAGGCTCGACTATGTTTTCGTTGTTACAATAGTTAATACTAAAAGTTCGTTGTTATCAGAGTAAAGTCATTGCCTCTATTGTGAGGATTATTAATTATTAACGTTGTTTAACCAAGAAAAAAAGCACGCGTAAATTCTAGTATCGGTGTCACTAACAAATTGGTATAAGGACTAGTTTAGTTCCGTAATGGGGGGTTTGAAGAATATATGAATATTTGTTATCAACATAAACAGTGTGAAGTAAACTTTATTTTAGACCTTCGCCACGCCAGACATACCTGTTCCTAAAACCTACGATTTGTCCCCCTCTGAAGATTTAAGAGTCCTCGGTACGAGTAAAAAGAACAGTGTATATGATTGTTAGCGTCACCAATTTAGGTTATAAAAAGCGCAACATCACAGTATTAAAGAAAAGTACCTCACAACAAATTATGTAAATAAATAATGATGTGCGGAAGAATGAATTACCCATCATTACTTATAAAACACACACACATACAATTTTACGAACGTCGAGTTTCACTTGTCCGTTCTTTTTCGGGCGGGGAGGTGTAATGAAATCCCCGATTCCATTACGCGCCTACGACACCAATTTAAGTAAGTCACACAAATTTTACACGAAACGAGAAAAACACATGTGAGACACTCGCGTGCATCGTCATTGCAGCAGCCGCAAAGAAGCAGCATTTCAAAATGCGCTTTAAGGCGAAGATCACCCGAAAGAATGACTAATGCCAAGAAAAAAATGACGGCGATGAAACAAAAAGATGTCACTAAACTAGTCGCGATATTCCTCACGAAAAACGACGGAAATCAAAATAGTTATGCGAAGAACAAGCATCAGTCGAGCACGCTCTCCCGCAAACGAATCAAGAAAAGATAAACATGACAGTACGCAGGCGACGAAAAGCAGCAGGAGAGCTGTCACAAGACGCTTTTCCTAAAAACCGAAAGTAATAAAATTTTTACGAGATCACGCAAAGTCGAGAGGAAAGTCGTGAGAATATTAGGCACTCCTAATATGGAAAATCAACGCTACAGATTCTCCAGTATATAAAGACCAGGAGCAAAAGGGTGCACGTCGTCAGTTTTCCTGAAGTCGCCTTACAAGTCGAATCGCTGCCAGTCGCCAGACCAATAAATCCGAACCAGTTAATATTGAATAGCTACCAGTCGTGAGTGAGATCAGTAAAAAAGACTTTATCACTAAAAAAAAATATAGACTTGTGAGAATAGTGGAATTGCTGCTCGGGACAACAAACAGTTTTATCTCCGTGGTACCAAGTGTCCAAGTTGTATAAATGCCACGATCACTGAGACACACCATCCTCTCCCGTCGCTAAGAGGAGAGACGACACATCTGTCTGCACCTGCTCGAAGGAGGAACGAGCCGAAGGGATCCGAGACGCACACCAGCTTGACCACACTGAACCACCGCCAGGCTCAAGGAGCGACAAGGATCCACAGCTGCAACCTCCTACCCTTCATATCTCTACACACACACACACTTACGCATTTAGACACTATAAGGTACTTTTCTCTTTTCTCTAACACGTGTGAAATACATTATAGTAGTTTCTTTAAAACTTAACCACGTCTAAGTGATTTCGTTATCCGGCTCCCTTTCCCGGAAGGCAGTGACCGCAACTGCGGTAGCCAAAAGGGATTTCCTTGTAAAATCTAAATAAACCATAAATAACAGACGATAGGAACTCAAATAAAAGTAAGTATATTGGTGAGTTGCGTTCATTCCGACGTAACACTTGTAAAACTCTTCATGGTTATGCAATTTGTAATAACGGAAAAGATTACTATATGCTCCGTGAAATAGCCATTGGTTTTCACTTAAGCGTGGTTAAGTCCACCATCTTCGAAATCGAATTCTTTTTCGGTTGCTAATAATAATATTCAATAATAATAAGCGATACAAGCTTAATAATTCAAGGCAATCTACTACACAAATATCCATTGTTTTAGCTGTCAGTTTATATTTTGCACCTATTAAATATACACGCGTCACAATTTAGTAATCACATTTATTCCAAAAGGCTGCTCTAATTATTTATTATGTATGAAGACTTTTTGATTTGCATCAAAATGTAAACATTAAGATAGGTAAGGTTTAAAAATCGAGCTTTCTCAAATTTCTTAAAACAACGTTGGCACCACTTCAATTTTCATGCATCATTTTTATGAAATATAGATCGCGTGACGTGCGCATCATGTGCGGAGCTGCTTGCGCAACCGACTCCGCGTCTTATGTAGACGCAGCCAATGGCACGCGTATGCGCTGTATCGGCATAATACAGCTTTCCTGATTCTGCACACAAGTGCCGGTGTCCCCCCAGGCTCCCTTTTTTTCCGTGTAGAGAGATGATGTAGTCGAATACTGCTATTGGAGGCACAGTTTTTGATAGTTTTTCTATACAGCCTCTCATTGTTACTTATTCATGAAAAAAAAATTGTTTATTGAGTAACTTCTTATCTCCCCGCTTGAAAATATCAAATGCGATCTAATGTAGATTTTATCAAAATCTAATATGGATCTTATTGACATCTCTCCACGAATTTCACAGTTCACCTCATTACGTCCAAGTTATTTTTTGAACTCCGACTGAAAAACTTGAAAAAACTTTTTTCTAAATACAACTTGATTTATTACAAATTTTCAAGCCTCTGTAAAATATAATATGAGATCTCACTACGAATTTCAGACACAAGATTTATATGAGATCTTAATAAGATCAATGTGAGATCTCATTATATTTTTAGCTTATCAAATATTTAAAGGTATAATTGTCCACCAAATGGAAGAGGTTTTATTAATAATGCGACGGTACGATGTCCGTCGCAAGGCCACTCTTCCCCGGATAACTGATAATTGCCTTTTGCAATTATTGACCGCGATTTTCTTGTGTTTATGTGCGAGTGGAAACGAGAAGAGCATCAACATGGAGACAGAGGATTCGAGGAAGCCGCTGACTAGCGAGGAAAGGTTGAGAGTTCGGAGAAGACCAGCGAGGGGAGAGGATTCCGGGAAAGAGTGTCGCGGGCGCGAAGTGTAGCTCTGCTACGACAGAGGAGCCTAATTCATGACCGTGAGTGTGAGAGAGAGAGAGAGAACATGCAGACTCGCGCGGCAACAGCGGGGCCAATCAGGCGGGCGTTGAGCGAGGTACTCGGGGAGAGAGGGAAGTCAGCTGCGAGATAGTCTGTTTTCAGACTCGTAGCAGATTGATCTGACTCACCGGTTCCGTCGTGATCGAGGTGAAACGCGGGGATTGGTCGGGAGATCGAGCGAGCAGGACTGGGTCTCGAGCCGTCGAAGCGAGAGCACGTGTTCGCGAGTGTAGAATCGTTGTAGGCTGACGAGGAGGAAATCGTGTCGCGTAGGATTCTCGCGATGTGTGTGTGTGTGTGGTGCGAGGCAGAGAGTAGCGTAGAGAGTGAGAGAGAGAAACAAGCATCTAAGAAGCTGAGGAAGAAGACGAACGAGAGAGTTGGACGAGGAGCGAGGAAGCTGCGGAAGGAGACGAAAGGAAGCAGGAGAGCGGAGGCTGAGACGAGAAAGTTGAGGAAGGAGACGAGCAGAGAGAGCTGGACGAGGAGACGAGGAGAAAGGCAGCGGTGGAGCCGAGTGTGCGTGAGAGAGAGAGAGAGAGACGCGAGTGTGTGCGTGTGTCGTGGGAAAGACGTGTGTGTGTGTGAGAGAGAGAGAAGAAATTGCACGAGAGAGTCGGGAGAGGAGCCTTGTAGCGCGAAGAGCGGGATTTTGTAAGTTAGAGAGAGAGAAAGAGAGTGAATAAAGTGAGTTTAAGCGAACTTGAGTGAAATTTTTCCAATCACCCTGAATATCCCGATTTAGGGCGATCTGACGGAACCTCCTCCGAGATCGCAAGGAGATTCGGAAACGTATTCATAAATTATAGTGACGAGGATAAGGGAAAGTGAAAATTCGATTGCGGGTTTTGCCACGTCACAGTAACAATTTTTTTGCGTTGTAATTCAGCAGTTTACTAACCGTCTTTTTTTATTGAAAATTTAAAAATTATTTTTAAACAAAGTTTGTTATGTTATGTTACAAGTATCAACTTCAAATAAATGTTCACACTTTTTAGCAATATAAAAATGAATTAAAAGCAGAGAAGGTTTGTGCATTAAAAACAATTATAAAAGTTGTATGTTCTCCAATTAATACTGAAGCGACCTTTTTGTTTGAATATCATCCAAAATTGTCCTTAATTCTTCATCTTCTAATCGTCCTTCCAAACTTGGTATTAATGCTTTTGCTTCTTCTGGTGTTTCAGGACAAAGATTAGCAATTGATGCAAGTTCAAATTTGTGTAATTTTTTTTGGCTCAATAAACTGAAAAAAATACATACTTTTGTTCAAATTTACATAAATTTAAGAAATTACATTAATTAAATATGTGAATTAAAAAAATTGCATTGTATTTATTTTAATAGTATATTGTGCAACTAGGGGGGGAAATTGGCTTTTTTTAGCAAGGGTGATGGCACCCGAGACGGACACGAGTGCACAAAACATCATCCGACTCAGAAAAAGCCACTTCTCCCTTGTCGCACACCGATTTACTTTACCGCACACTTTTTATGATAAGAGCATGAATAGGCCACTTATCATGCGTATGAAAGGAATGGGAAATCCGAGGACTTTTCACTACAACTATAACAAATTTGTATTTTTTGGTTATTCAAATTTCGAAATCCAAGATGAATATGTAGTGATCAAATAAGATACCCTCACGCACACGCACACTCACACACACAGATATATAATTTTTGAAATTTTCAAAATACTTAGATAGACACACACATTTATTGGATAAGCTGCAGAGTGAGGAAAAAACTAATTCCTTGGGAGGAAAAAGGAGTAGTTTTTTCTCGCTGCTAAGAAAAATTCAATTTTTCATTTATTTTACATGCATAGAAAGTGGCCTTTTTCATGCATGTATCATGAAAGAACAGTATATCATATACAAAGGTTTTAAAGTATACTTTTCTAGACCATGTGTGAGGATTGCAATACAAGTCTTATGTACAAGGCAACCTAGCACAAGCCAAAGGCAAAAAATTTTTAAATTGAAACAAATTTTATCGGCAGGCAAAAAAAATGTAGAAGTTTGCTTTCCTGCAGAAAGAGTATATTTAATATTAACATAATTTTCAGCACCATCAATACATTGGCTGATTTAAAAGTTGAGAAGTAAGGTACAGCTATTTTTCTCACTTTTCATAGTTATATCTGTACTTCCAAAAGCCTTCAATACTAATAGTTTTTAATAAGTAAATAAAAGTAAAATAACTTACTTTCGAACAGCTGCAATAGTTTCTTTGTTTTTAAATTTTCG
Source organism: Trichomalopsis sarcophagae (assembly GCA_024372645.1). Taxonomy (NCBI): domain Eukaryota; kingdom Metazoa; phylum Arthropoda; class Insecta; order Hymenoptera; family Pteromalidae; genus Trichomalopsis; species Trichomalopsis sarcophagae. The sequence continues at coordinate 14,208 of QLSS01000728.1, read as the reverse complement.
AAAACGATTTGTATAAGTAAGGCTTTTCATGAAGACTTCAGAAAATTCCTGCTCTTCTTCAGCTGATTCATTCTGAGCTTTGCGATGTTCAAGAAGCATGTGAACTTCTGAGATTAATAATGTATCTGCGTTTTCGAACTCTGAAAAATATTATATTTTTTTAGCGTAAATACACAATAAATTGATTTCCAACTTACAGCATAATATATTTAATATTGTATTTTATAGAACAAATTTTCAAGTAATGAAATGATTTTTAAATAAAATGATAAGTTAACGAGATTTTTAATATTGCTTATTATTTATATTTCATGATTGCCTCTTAAAAAACAACAATTATACTTTAATATTAACCTAGAAAAAAATGTATAATAAGCATTCAATTACTTAATATTAATTTTGGTGGAATTTTATTTAATTATTATTAATATATCCCTCTTTTATAAGAAACTCATGAATCTTTTTAGTTTTGTTAACATCTATTTTCAGTAGGTGTCTTGCTTGAGCTAATTTTACTGAACCACACTTTTTATTTTCATTCATAAGTAAATTTTTAATATCTATATATATGTCAGGTAAAATTCTGACTATTGAACAAATCTCTCTTTCAGTTGGAGATAGTTTGTTGTAACCTATCATGCCAGGATGTATGTCAAGTGGGGGAGCCGCTTTGCGTCGAGAAATATTAGAAATCAAAAGACTTTCATTTGAGATGTTTGGAACAGTACTGCGCCAACTGCATTCTATATTAGTAATATACTGTTTTTTTTCTTTTTCTATTTCTCGTCTAAGTATAGAAAGTTCTTCAAACATTGAGATACTATAAAAATGTTTTATGCCATTATTTCTATAATTAAAAAGTTGCCTCAAACGACTTTTTAATTGTCCAATTTGGTGTAAGCATTCCATAATTGTATCAAACTCGATTCCACTTACAAGTTGAGTGAATATTCTTAGTCTATATGTAAGAGATCTAGTTACTGTTGGATCATATCTCTGTAAGCATGACAATGTTTTTCTTGAAGAAATTAAACCATGATTCTTTACAACTTTTCTTCTTCGAGCACGCTCTTTTAATCTTATATTATAGGCACTAACTAAAGCCACTTGTAATGTTTGGCCAAGGACATGAACAAAATTATGCGAGGAAAATTCTTTATATTTAAGGTTAGCAATTAAAAGTTCAGCATGATTGTCAAAGTTTACTTCAAAATCTGATCTGGCAGAATTATATCCAGCCATAAGTTTAAAATTAAGTGTTCCTGGAGCAAATCTAGGTGGTTCGTCTACATCTTCAACTTTAAGATTGTAATAAATTGATTTTGGACCAAACAAACTAGTGGCATTATGTTTAAAATCAGGTAACTGTGCTATAAGTTGATTATCAACATAATTATGCAAGTAATGTTTTTTGCAGTCATCTGGAGATTTTCCAGGTAACCGACGAGATACATCGACCCAATTACCAAAACCACTTTCTTGCACAAGATCAAGGATATTTATTTCTTCTTTGGCTGTCCAACCTGATCCTTTGAACAGTGGAAAATCATTTTTAATAATCATGTAACTATGATTATTATTGTGATAAGCTTTTTCTTGGCCTTTAGCAAAACATGGAGAACAGATCAGAACATACTCACAGACAGCACAGCGAATGTAAGGTTCAGTCATAGGATTGTTGCATGTAAAGCAAGTTGAGTCTGAAGTAAAAATTTCCTCATTCCTGACTGGCATCTCAAGCGTGTTATGATGCTTTTTATTTGATGTCCAGTCTGAAAGTAAGAAAATATTTACTTAAGACATTTATACCTTTACACTTTATTGAATTAAAATAACCCCGTGAGGTTATGCTACTTATATTTTACCACAATGGAAAAATAAATGTACTTTTGTTGTTTTGGTGTACTGACCTTTCGGAAATTGCAAGTCAGCTGCATCCTCTTCAATAGTATCTAAATTCATATTAGCCATAATTAAATATCGAAAATCGAATCCGATTTATTATAATGATACTTATAAATATCAAGACTGCACCGGTGTATAGAGCGTCAATACAGGTGCATTTGATTTTTTTCTTTACAGCGCGTCAGTATGGGTTGGGTGCGTTTGATTTTTTTTTATTTGTTTTCTTGTGGTTATTGTCGAAATGCACTATTAGGAATGTTAACATGCAAGCTCCGCCCAGAGGGCGTCTTGGTTCCCAGTCCCAAACCCGTGTTAAATGTACATATATGCACACACACATATATATATATATATATATATATATACATTTAACACGGGTTTGGGGCTGGGAACCAAGACGCTCTCTGGGCCGAGCTTCCATGTTAACACAGAGATTAGAGTCGTAAGCTAGCGCCGCCCTGCGGTTTTCGCTCCGAACTATACGCATCTAGAAGCAGCGGAGGAGAAGTAGGGGCGGCCGTACGCAACTAGCTTCCCCACCAGCAGCAGCGGCGAAGGGGTAAGTAGAGAGTACACAATCACATCGCGGGCCGCGGCGCGGCAGAGCATATAGGAGAAATAATATAAGCGGCCGTAACTGTCAAGGATTTGGGCTTACGAGATGAATATGATCCATAAACAATTAACTCTAAGCCCTAAAGGTCAGTGGCCATGATCGTCTTTATGAAATCAACCCTCATAATTAAAAACTTTAATTTTTTAGACGTAAGACGGATTATGGTTAAACCGACACAAACACGTTAAGCTTAAGTTTAAACAAAGCTAAATTAAACTAACAAGCCACCCCAGCCTCCCAATAAACATATGCTACTTTCAGTTTTCATACAACAACGATGATCGTGGCGGCACGGTCTACGTTGTTGCTTGGTGTTTATATGCACTCGAGTTCGTATCCGAGGTTCGGCAAATATTTTTATTTTTTTTTTATTTGCTTATAAAATGTTTATAATGCGTAAAAACAATAAGAAATATTATTATTCTTTTAGTACGTAGGGGACGTAGAATGTGTAACTACAATTAATTATAGTTTTATGGGTAAAGAAAAAATACAATTTTAAATAAATTTATATTATTTTATCAGTACGATAACCTTTTTACAATTACATTAAAACGGAAAAATTAAGTTTAAGCTTAAACAAAATAAATTAAACTAAAAAGCCACCCCAGCCTCCCGATAAACATATGCTACTTTTAGTTCTTCTTCGTCAAATTGTATTATATATTTTATCAGCAAGTAGAAAAAAAAAATTTGCTGAGACTTGGACTCGAACCCTAGTGCATAAGAATGGCAAGCAACAACGTAGACCGTGCCACCACGATTGTCGTTGGCATACGAAAACTGAAAGTAGCATATGTTTATTGGGAGGCTGGGGTGGCTTGTTAGTTTAATTTAGCTTTGTTTAAGCTTAAGCTTAACTTGTTTGTGTCGGTTTAACCATAATCCCTCTAAAAAATTAAAGTTCTCAATCATGAGATTTCAAAAGTTTTAGATTCTAATTTTTTTACACTTATGTTGTTGTGTAAACATTCTTTTTATTCCAATAATATGCCCGAATAATTTTTGGCGTTGGTTGAACTACCGCGAGGTGTGGATGCGCAAATTCGACAGTCGCCGTTTGTCACTTTTCTTCCGCCGCGTCAGTGGCGGTGGACCTAAGAATATATAGCGCCTCTCCCTTCTCCTCCACTGCCGCTGGATGCGTATACTTCCCCTACGCTCCTTTTCTAGATGTGTATAGTTCGATTGCAGGCCGCAAGTGGCGTCATGATCGAATTCGGCACGCATTTTTAACACGGCATCGGCAATCTCTCCTCTAATCTCTGGTTAACATTCCTAATTGGTCTATTGCTTATACTCAACCACGTCCCAATTCCCATCTTCTATGGCTGCCGGCTGCCGGGCTGCGTTTGATATTGATTTAGAGTACGTACTACGTACGTCGTACATACCTAACCTACACTGAAAAAAAAAACAGTCCTTTGCTGCTGTAAAGTTCGGTAGGTTTAACCGTTCTGCCACCGTAACGACTGTTCAGTATGAATGTGTGCCACTGGTAATTTTGGCGAGTCACGACTTGTAAAATTGGTTGCTTACGAAGGACACCAGCAGAAACGACCGAACTGATTCTTCAAAACTGCTGAACTCTACGGTAATTTTGGCTAGTCTTCGTATATTGATGAATTACTGGTGCGAGTTCAGTTAAAATGGCTGTGTTTTTTTGTCAGCGTACGTCATTGGATCGTACGTTTTGGTTTACATCTAACTTCACAGTGACCCATTAGGCAAACTGTTCCTCGATGTACCTGGCTATCCGCTGTTCCTCACTGTTCTTATGTATTTTCGTATTCAGTGTTATTAAGTGTCCAGGTCTTAATGTAAGTCGTTCGTGCCCTTATTGAAAAAATGACGTCATTAAAAGACGTTATAAAATGACGTTATTCGACCTAGCCATGGAGGAAGAGAGAAGGAGACCAAACTCCTATGGCCCGAATCGCCGAAAGTGGCTCCCTTTTTCCGACGAAGATCGCCAGGTCCGCTTGGCAGAACCGCCCGACCTAGCGAGTAACAGAGCTCCTGCCGGTGGCTTATGGTACTATATTATCATAATAAAATATCATATCGACGGCTGATATGAGAGCAAGATTTAATGTAAATTTTTAATTAAACCTATTATAAATGTATGATAATTTTTTATATCAATTCTCATTTCAAAATTTGCATCCTAAAAACAGCTAAAAACTTAAGCTTAAACTACTATATCCACTAAATTAAACTTAAGCCTTTTACTAAACCTTCGAATGGGGGCGACGATGATATGCAACTTTCACTTTTTATCTAGCAGAGATCTCGATGTTCGTGATTTTTAACTATTTTATTGCATATAAAAAATTATCATACATTTAATAGGTTTAATTAAAAATGTATACATTAACCCTGCTCTCATATCAGCCGTCGATATTATTTTGCAATTCACTATAGTACGTACCATAAGCCAGCCTCAGGAGCTCTGTTACTCGCTAGCTAGGTCTGGCGGTTCTGCCAAGCGGACTTGGCGATCTTCGTCGGAAAAAGGGAGCCATGTGGAAAGTAGGTAGTTTGGTCTCCTTCTCTCTTCCTCCATGGACCTACCCTACCCCAGCCTACGAATTTGGGATATCGGTATTAAAAGACATATAGAGGCACGTATTTTTAATAGCACTTTCGGAAAATAACAATTATTTTAACTGCACCCCCGTAATTAACGAATAAAAAATAGGTTAAGATCACGCAACTTATAAGGTTAAAATCATATTAAATACTTGGAAATTCGCACTTTTTAATATCATAAATAAACTGCACTCTAGTCGAATTCAACTGCATCACCTTTAAAAATGGATAAAATGCGAAAGATATTGTAAAAAAATAATAAAATGCAATTTATCTATTGTCGAGCACATGTGGCGCGTGTGCGCATGTATTTGGCAAATTTCTATTTGATATTGTATCTTTGGTAATCTAGAATCTTGATTGCTTGAGTAAGGTATTTATAAAAGAAAAAAAACATTCTTAAATACATAGCTAAAGCAATCAGCTTCTTATATCTACATCTAATAGTACCTATCAAGTTCAAATTAGAGTCTCCATATCATATACCCGCGCCACGCATGGCTCACTCGCCACTATCATATTTTATCGATTTTTAAAGATGGTGCAGTTAGATTAGAATAGGGTGCAGTTTATTTATGTGTTTAAAAAATGCGAATTTCCAAGTATATAATCTGATTTTAACCTTATAAGTTGCGTGATCTTAACCTATTTTTTATTCGTTAATTACGGGGGTGCAGTTAAAATAATTTTTATTTTCCGAAAGTGCTATTAAAAATACGTACCTCTATATATTTTTTAATACCGATATCCCAAATTCGTAGGCTGGGGTAGGATAGGTCGTTATTCGCAAGTTAAGGCAAAAGTGGCACACCTGGCCGATATATTCGGAAGCTCTGAGAGTTATACAAAAATAACAAGTGATCATAACCTCGTAATGATACAGTTCTTTCTTTAATCTGACCCCACTGTTGGCGTAAATCAGTACATCCTAATATATTTCTATAGAATCTTTTGTATTCCTAATCATAAATATTATATCAATATTTATTATTCATGTATTAGTCTTCAAAAATGTATGTGTATATATAAAAATAAATAAATAAATAAATATATATATATATATATATATATATATATATATATATATATATATAAGACCGTATTTGATAGGAATACGGGCTGTGTGAGTTTTACAAATAATTATTTATTCGCGAGAACTAGAACGATCGACCAATCAACACCTGACGTGCAACGACGATGTACAAAAGTAAGTCAGTAGTACGCGCGTATAAGAAACGCTGACTCGTAGGTCAAAGCGCTCGCTCCGATGTTCGGCGATTGGTTTTGTGCTGTTGCAATCGGTTTAGTATACGTCGTCTGTATGGGTACACTAATGCAGTCGTACAGGCGATGTATGTGTGTGTATATATATATATATATATATATATATATATATATCTACCTTTATTATATAGTTGTTAGGGAGATACTCCTCCCCGCACCCCCCACGCCCTCCCACAGTGCCCCCCACCAAATAACGTAAAAAACATTCATTAAAAAAGAACAATAATGTTCGTAATTAATAATTAATTTATACAATAAATTGTGTATACACACAAATCAAGAAGACTGTAGAGAAGGAGAGTCAACGAAATAGGAGTTTGGAGTCAGAAAATACTGAAAACTTTTTCAGACACCTGCCGCCGCGTGGTGGCGCTTCAAACAGAAGTCTTCTGGTGACGTCACTCGCGCATGCGTAGATGCGGCTAACTGGGAAATTAAATTTTGATATGAAAATAAATAGTCTCTGTGAACCTTACAAGAATAAAAAATGAACGATAAATAAAAATTGCCGAATAAATATGTTGACAATCAATGTATTTATTCGTTAGAGACTAGGCACTGGTCATACATTTCGTGGCTATTTTTGGCCCCGATATATTCAAACTTAAGTTTTCTAAACGTATTTTTGGCTGCTAAATCTTAGCTCATTTAGTTAATTTTTGAAGTGAATACTTCTCTAGGCTCGCTAGGTACACATTTTTACCGGGGAGTGAATCGAGAAAAAACCGTCCGTCATGCAGTTATACCGAACGGCAGAAAGAATTGAAGTTAATTTAAAACCAACAAAACATAAATTTATATGATCAATTTCTAAAGCGTCAGATAAAAAACATTTGCACGTGAATTCTGAGTTACGGTGCTTACTATGATCAAATATTCATTTTATATTTAATACTTTTGTACATTCATTTAAATAATACACCAAGTAATAAATAACAAATAGTTTTAAAATTAAAACCACAACCAAAACTGGGGGGTTGGCGAGCGAAGCCCCACTAGTCTATATATATATATATATATATATATATATATATATATATATATATATTGTAACAAGGAACAACGTCTCTCGCAACGTCTCACCTCGTTACATGCCGCCCCACGTTGGGCGCCATGTAACGGGGTGAGACGTTGACGTGAGAGGAGAAAATCACAAAAGGAGACGCCGGGACCGAGAATCGATCCGACGCTCTCGAGATCTCTAGGCGCGCGCTCTGTCCGTCGAGCCAATGCCGCCTTACTTCGTCACTCGCTATCCTGCCTCGATTACCGGCGTGTCGAGGGACGTTGTTCCTCGTTACAATATATATATATAAGCTTGTAGGTTACCAAGCTTGGCTTTGTCACTTGTTGACATGTGAGTGAGAATCAGTATGTAATAAGACTCCGAGCCGTTAGGATCGTTATAAGTGAGGTTATTGAAACTGATGTACTAAAAGGTTTGCTATCGGCAATTGTATAGATTCAGGTTAGTCTTAAGTTTATACGTTTACTGTAATATTTTTAGCCTTTACTAATTTGTACATATTGTTAATATTACAGTTGTTTATACTACATCATACAAGTGTTGATTTCTAGCCCAAAACTCCACTCCAGTGAATTTCCTTGAGCAGTGGTCTTACAAATCTATACAATGGAGATTAAAGCAAAGTTTTATTTTGTCTAGGAGGCTGGCACAGATTCGAAAAGTACTGTAGTTAAAGTGAAGAGAATTCAGCTGCTTGGTCAAGAGGAAAGTTTTTTGTTTCCAGTAGCAGACTAATGCTCAACACAAACAGCTTTATGAAAATTCAATTGTTAAAAATGTCGTGAAGAGTTTGAAAGTTTGCAATAAATTTTGAAATGTGGTGTTGACTTTAACTGACGAACTTCAGAATATTTATTTGGATACAGAAGGTAATGTTCTGTTATACGACGAATATTTGGAAGAAATTACTACAGTTCAAGAATCAAATGTAAACAGAGAGCCAACTATCGCATCTGAAAGCAAAACAAGTTCTCTAGTAAAGGATATAGTGATTGAAAAGTTTAAGGTGAAAATATAAATGCAGGAGTGTGATAGAGTGGGAATTGCCCAAAATAAATATGCTGAAGTATTAAGATTATTTTTAGAAAAATCTGCATTAGATTGGTATAATGTATTTGTAAAGCAAAACTCTTTGTTAAATTGGGAGGCATGGAATAATGCATATATTGACACTTTCTCTGCACAGTCCTGGACAGATATATCGTATGCCTATAATTTTAAGTTTTATAATGGTTCGTTATTTGAATATGCGTTAAAGAAAAAAAAATTATCGTTAGAAGTTGATGACAGCTTGTCTATAAACACAGAGATAAACATGATTGTGATTAGCTTACCAAATTTTGTCCAAAATAAGTTAGATATAGGAAAGCTATTATAAATATAGAAAATTTAATGGCAAAATTGAAACAATTCGTTAAAATCTACGACTCAAAAAATGATAATTTAAACAAGAGAATTGGAAGTGAAAAAAGACCATGTAGTATTTGTGATAATTTAGGTTTTAAAAATAGATTTCATTTAGAATGTGTATGCCCCAATAAAGATAAGAAAATTAAACAATTAAAAAATGAAAACATTAAGGTTACAAATAATAATGAAATACAAGAAGTAGTAGCAAGTCATGAAGAGGCAAAAAACGAATATTTCTCCCACTTATTAAAGTAAAGATTTTTGCAAATGGATGTCCAGCAATTGGTCTATATGATTCTGGTTCCAATATTTCTTTGGTTAATAGTGCATTTTTGAATGATAAAAGAAATATTAAACAAATAACAAGTGGGAGAGATAATATTAAGGGTTTATCTGGAATGGCGAAAACGGAAGGCGTTGTAATATTGACGATTAGAATTTGTAATTTAGAAGAGGAATTTCAGTTTTTCATTGTTAAAGAAGGTGTAATCGATTGTGAATTTCTATTAGGATTAGACTTAATAAAAAAATTCAAGCTTTGTCAAAATGAAAATTTGATTATATCACAGAAACAAGAAAAAACAATTTTTGATAAGCAAAATAATATTAGTGAATTAAATACTAATAAAATGGAGAATATTATAAAAAAATATGAGATAATTTTTGCTAAGTCAAAGTTTGATATAGGAACAGTAAAAGATTACGAAGCCTCAGTGAAACTGACAGAAAATAGATATATTTCAATGAAACCGTATAAATGCTCTTTTGAAGACAAACTAGAAATTGAGAAACAAGTGAGTGAGTTGTTAAAAGCGGGCTTAATAGAGGAGTCAAGCAGTTCTTTTGCAGCTCCTCTAACCATGGTTTTCAAGAAAGAAGAAGGAAAAAAATCACGCTTGTGCGTTGATCTTACAGGGTTGAACAAAATAGTAGTTCCAGAAAGTCAACCTTTTCCAAAGATAGATGATCTTATTGTACGTGTCAGAAACTGTAAGTTTTTTTCAAAACTGGATATAAATTCGGCGTTTTGGTAGATTCCGATACGTAAAAAGGATAGATATAAGTTGGCTTTTGTGACTCATCATGGACACTGGCAGAGGAACTGTTTGCCTTTTGGTTTGAAAACTGCTCCTGCTATTTTTCAAAGAGTTTTAGCAGGTGTGATAAGAAAATATAAACTAGATTCTTTTACAGTAAATTATATAGACGATATATTGGTGTTTTCTAAGAATTATGAAGAGCATGTAGAGCATGTAGAGCGAGTACTGCAAACAATATATGAACAAGGCTTTAAATTAAATATAAATAAATGTAAATTTGCTCAAGAAAAGATAACGTATTTGGGTCACGAAATTGGAAACAATATAATTAAACCACTGAATGATAATTTAGTGGCTATTAAGAAGTTTCCTACACCTAAAACAAAAAAACAAGTTAGACAGTTCTTAGGTAAGATTAATTTTTATTTAGAGTTTATACCAAATCATGCTGCTTTACTGGATCCTTTGAGAAATTTGTTGAGGAAAAATGTGTTATTCGAATGGTCTGAAGAGTATAAAAATAGTTTTAACTCGACAAAAGATTATTTGTACATTATGTACATCACCTGCCTTGGCAATTTTTGATCCAGAGGCACCAATATTCATCTTTACTGATGCAAGTGTTGAAGGAGTTGGAGCAATATTGAAGCAGCCACAAGAAGATAATTCTTTAAAGTCGGTGATTTTCTTTTCTAGAAAGTTGACAGAGGCTCAGAAAAAGAAGAAAGCTATTTTTATAGAATGCTTAGCTATTAAAGAGGCCATTTTATATTGGCAATTCCACTTGATAGGGAAAAAGTTTATTGTATTACGGACCATAGACCATTAGAAAAATTTAATATAAAAAAAAGTAATGATGTGGAACTATTGCAGATTTTGAATTACATCTCACAATTTAATTTTGAAATTGTATATAATCCTGGTAAAGATAATATTGCAGCTGATTGTTTGTCTAGAAATCCGGTTTTGGAATCACACGAGGATACAGATAATGATTCTACGATCAAAACTTCAAATTTATTGAAACTAAACGATATCAAAGAAAATAAAAAATTGTTAAAAGTTGATGAAAAATGCATTATTAAAGATGATATAATTTATAAAATTTTAAATGATAGAGAGAAAATATGGATTACTGAAGAATTTGGGAAATCTCTTATCAGAGATGTACATGTTGATCAGGGTCATATAGGCACAAAACAATTAATTCTAACCTTTGGGCAAACATTTTATTTTAAAAATAGCACATAAGATTAACTTGTAGATCTTGTGAAACTTGCATTAAAAATAAATCAAGAATAGGTTGTTTTAAAGCACCTTTATCTCAACTTGGTCCAGCAAAGGAACCTCTTGAAATAGTGTCCCTCGACACAATAGGAGGTTTCAAAGGTAATATAAGTAAAAAGAAATATATACATTTGGCGGTGGATCATTTTACAAGATTTGCTTACGTAATAACTTCAAAAACCCAAGTTGCAAAGGATTTTATAAATTTAATTAAAAAAGTAGAAAATGATGGAAGTATTAAATTGGTGTCAACAGATCAATATCCTGGTATAAATTCAGCACAGTTTAAGCAATATTTAAATAAAAAGAAGATAGCATTGGTGTTTACAGCAGTGGATTGTGCGTTTTCTAATGGATTAAATGAAAGGACGTATCAGACTTTGGTAAACTGAATACGATGTAAAATTTACGAGAATAGAAATAAATCATGGTCTCAGGTAGCAGAGGAATGTGTAAAGGATTATAACAATACAATTCACAGTTCAACTAAATTTACTCCTAATTATTTGCTGACAGGACAAAACAACTCATTCTTACCCGATGAATTAAATGACAACAATTTGACAAATTTGGAAGACAATAGAAAAATAGCTTTTAGGAAATCAAAAGAAATTCACAATCAAAATAAAGAATATTATGATAAGAATGTAAAACAGATAGATTATAAGGTAGGAGATTTAGTTTATGTACAAAGCGCTAATAAATTAAATAAAAATAGATCCAATTAGAGTAGGTCCTTTTAAAATCAAAGAGAAAATTTCTGATGTAATGTTTTTGTTAGATAGTAGATTTAGAAAAAATGAGTCAAATATTTTTCATGCTAGTAAGCTTGTTCCTTACTCCGATGGAGTGCACCTTCGGTCATTGAATGGGGGGATGTAAGCTTGTAGGTTACCAAGCTTGGCTTTGTCACTTGTTGACATGTGAGTGAGAACCAGTATGTAATAAGACTCTGAGCCATTAGGATCGTTATAAGTGAGGTTATTGAAACTGATGTATTAAAAGGTTTGCTATAGGCAATTGTATAGATTCAGGTTAGTCTTAAGTTTATACGTTTACTGTAATATTTTTAGCCTTTACTAATTTGTACATATTGTTAATATTACAGTTGTTTATACTACATCATACAAGTGTTGATTTCTAACCCAAAACTCCACTCCAGTGAATTTTCTTGAGCAGTGGTCTTACATATATATATATATGAACCTACTTAAAATTTACAGTACTCTTACAATGTGTTTACATTTATTACTGTTTCAAAATATTTGTCAGTTTGTGGATTTTGCTTAATTCCACAATGTTCACATAATATTATGTAATTAGAATTAACAATTTTGCTTCCGCCTTCAAAAGATCTCGTACCCCTATTAATATAGGACATTAATACAAAAATGTCTACTATATAAACAATTACGCTACATAATATTTTAGTTCTTAACTTCTATTTCTTTAAACTATAGTAAAATCATGTTCAAACCTGCCTCCAAAGATCACGTGATAAGGTATAACAGAGCCGATGACAGCACCCTCTTGTGGCGCCTTAATTTGCGAATTATATCACAAATCTTTCTTTCTTAAAATTGAGAACAGAGAAAAGTGAAGCCGACTAAAACGAGTTTAGATTGGTGGCCTGAAAAAAGGCGCGAAATTTTAAATTTTAGATTTTTGATGGGATTTTAGAGTTTTGTTTAGAAAAAAAAAAATAAATTACGTTATTGTGTTCTTAATTATTATTACTATTGTGTTAAAAAAAAAACATAATCCTTCTTAAAATTGAGAACAGAGAAAAGTGAAGCCGACTAAAACGAGTTTTGATTAGTGGCCTGAAAGGCGCAAAATTGTAAATTTTAGATTTTTTATGGGATTTAGAGTTTTGTTTAGAAAAAAAAACAAATTGCGTTATTGTGTACTTAATTATTATTACTATTGTGTTAAAAAAACATAAATGAAAATGAATATCATTAACTTTTGCTGTGAATTATAGTTTTAATTGTAATTCGGTTTATATCTTTAGTTTTAGGTTATAACCTCAAAATAAAAACAGCATAATTTACTTTTGTAGTTTTTGTGAGAAGCACTTTCTACTATAACACATAAATAAATAAATATATATTATATGTGTGGGTGCCTAATATAAAACCATTGTCAGTTTAGAATATATAAATGTTTTATTCTCGAAGAATATAGAAATACTATCAAGCGCTTTAATAGGAATTTTCAAAAATTTAACAAAATTAAGCAGCTGTTATATTTGTTTTGGTGCATGCATGTATATTATTTGAGAAGACAATTGCTTTTACAAAACTACTTTACAAAAAAATCTTACTATGTACCCATAAGATTATTTAAAATGATGACTTTGAATCAGTTACTATATACAAACTGAAAATTTTGGCTTTTCTTGGAAAATGGTCTAAAATATAATTTCAACTAATTAAAGTGGTAAAAGTATAAGTCAAACTACAACTTATTTTTTAGTTTTTAAGATTTCAAAAACATATTATATCATATAGTTCTGATCCATACTCTGTAACTTATTAAAAAAAAAGATATCAGATGAGAATGAAAAGTACGAATACCAATGATTTTACATGATTTCTGTTATTCAGTAGCTTATTGACTATATGGATCAGAAATATCTGATATAATACGTTTTTGGAAATGTTAAAGGCTGTTGTTATACGTCCGACAGATAAAAAAAATAGGTTCCTGTCGGATAATTTGTAAAAAAATACTAAAATATGAAAGACAATGTCGGAAAGACACAATATCAATCGTAAAATGGTTAAAATATTACTATAATAAATAATAAATAGAAAATCATTATAAACTAACCTCCAACCTTCCACTCAATCTGTCGGAAACCATAATGAATAGTCATAGAGTGGAAGAAGTATAGTATTTTCTGTAATACCGCCAGAGGGCTACGAGTTGGCAAAGGTGATACAAGAATGTGGATTGTGGAACGCGAAATATATGAAACAAATCAAAATTACATACTGGCAAATATAAATTTCATGATATTAAATTTCAATAAATTTATAAAA
>QLSS01000727.1:11216-38369 GCA_024372645.1 Trichomalopsis sarcophagae | reverse complement strand
AAGACACCGGTTCAACACTATCGTTACTTGAGACCGGATAATACCGACACTGAAGGCTTTGAGAAAAACGAATACAGTTAAGTGACTGCATTAAAACGAAATTAGGGGAACTGCGATCAGTAATACGGTAACATTAATTTAAATGATATGCATCAATGGTTTTAATAATGAAGACCTCTCATAATTTAAAAAATTCAGTACTTGGACCGGATTATGACGACATTTTTCCCCTTTATGTATCTCGCTATATTGAACCGGATAACAACGACAGTATGAAACTTACTCACCATCCATGCTCAAGAATAATAAATTTGATTATTAAACGGTGTTACGAGTGAAGAGTGCAACTAAAAGTGACGGACCCCGTGCTTGAACCGAGATCCTCTGGCTTGCAAGGCAGACGTTCTGTCGTCGCGCCACGGCCGCCACCGCGTTGCACTCTTCTACTCGTCTTCTTATAGTAATTCGAAACCCGTGACGTGTGTACACACGTGACACGTCCAAGTCATCGATGCCCTCGTCGATCACACGTAGTGTATTCAAGAAATCTTCTATTATCGGCACGTGTCGCTCGGATCCTCGTGATAACTCTATACTTCACAGGACGCAACACACATATTAGACGCATTATATTATTTATATTCCCCCCAGTAGATAAGACAGGCAACTCCGAACAGACAGTCCACTTGTAGACGACATGGTAAGATCCCACTTCATAGACACCAGAAAATGTTACGAGTGAAGAGTGCAACTAAATATGACGGACCCCGTGCTTGAACCGAGATCCTCTGGCTTGCAAGGCAGACGTTCTGTCGTCGCGCCACGGCCGCCACCGCGTTGCACTCTTCTACTCGTCTTCTTATAGTAATTCGAAACCCATGACGTGTGTACACACGTGACAACGGATAAACGCGACATGTAAAGCTTTAAGCATAGATACTTAATTCAAATGACCGGATAATCAGAACACTATCGTACACTATAGACCGGATAATAACGACAGTCCAAGCTTTTAATAAACAAATGTTTAGTTATTGGCATATAACGAAATTATGATAAGTGCCGGACGAAAATTTAGAATTATGATCAGTTATTTTCAATATGTTGGATTGGTTTTGTTTATTTTCATAGACCGGATAGGAACGACATTATTTTGGTCCACAAATTTTGTAGTTACAGATTGGAATAAAAAAGTTAAAAACGAAATGTGGAGAGTAATAGTAGCTTTATATAAATTATGTCAAGATGAGAAGATGAATTATTGCATTCATTCATATACCGGATAAAAATAACAGTCTTAGCTTTTAATAAAAAAAATGTTTAGTCATCGGACTATAACGAAATTATGATAAAAGTCAGACTTAACTCTTCACTGATGATGAGTTATTGTTATTATTTTGAAGTAATTTTTGTATTGGTACTTGACACTTTTCTTTGTCCTTTATATAACTAGTACGCGGCAAAGGGAATTTTATATCATAGAACCGGAAACACTTTACACGAGGCAATAACGCAGGACGAAACTGCATTGAAAATAGTGGTGAAGGAGGTAGATAGAGATCGTGTTTTATTCGATGCCTACGATGATGCTCAAGGCGGACACCTCGGTATAGAAAAAACACACGCGCGAATCGCGAAGGATTACTTTTGGCCGGGAATGTTTAAAAACATTGTAGATTACGTAAAGCACTGCAACGTGTGCCAAAAAACAAAGTCAAAACAATTTGCGCCTCTTGGCATGTTGGGCCAACGTGTCATAGAGCATCCTTGGAGCGTGGTTGCGGCGGATATAATGGGTCCATTCCCAAAAAGTAAGGGCATGCAATATTTATTAGTAATTCAGGACCTATTTACAAAGTGGATAGAGTTGCAGCCACTTCGATACGCTACCGGTAGTTCGATTAAGAACGTTCTCCATAACTTGGTCGTATCACGTTGGGGCACGCCAAGAGTATTTATATCTGATAATGGCACTGAGTTTGTCAATAGAACACTTAAGGAGTACGCGGAGGAACTGAAAATAGTACACTCCACCACCCCTCCTTATCACCCTCAAGCAAATCCCGTCGAAAGGGTAAATAGAGTACTAAAAACGATGATTTGCACGTTTATCGGACAAGACCACCGCGAATGGGACGCGCACTTATTAGACTTTCGCTTCGCGTTTAACACGGTGAAGCACTCCATGACACACACAACACCAGCATTCCTAAACTTCGGTCGAAAGCCACACATTACAAGCGATAAGAGATTGGGTGGTAGAGAATACGGAGAAGGCACATGAAAGACAAGCGGTACATTACAACTAAAATCGTCGGGACTTAGCATACCAGGTGGGCGATAAGGTATTAAGGCGCAACAGAATTCTCTCAAGTGCAACCAAAAACGTCGCGGCACAGCGCTTTAAAAGACCTTACACCGTCTCAAAGATCCTTTCACCACTGGTATATGAACTCAGAGCGACAGATAACCGCATAGTTTCGAGGATACACATATGTGACTTGAAACCTTATATTAACCGAATTCCTGTTCCTCCCCAGGCTATCTAAAGTTACCTGAACACCCACGTGGCTATCTACGCACTTACGAAGTTTAAAGCAGCACTAGTTATCTGAAGTCAAGGCTATCTTAGAAAACGGCATAGGGGCTATCTACGAGCGAAGACACTCCTTCCGTATGCTTTATACCGCGTGATATCGATGGATCACTACGAAGCACCGAATTCGACAGTGGAAGAGGAGGAGAGACTTCTCCTACAGATAGACTCCGAAGAAGAGAGCATGGATCTTGAGGATTCCGATATCGAAATTCTTGACACTCCACCGTCATCCCCGAGACGCGAGAGGGCGTTAGGCAATGAGCCTGTGGTTGCTCGAGAAGAGTCTGGGCCAGGCTCTCCGTTAGGCAGGGGGGAGCCTGTCGATGAGGAGGGTGATTTCGATTTCGTGGCGCTTCAACCCCACGTATAAGATCTGCTCCCCAGCATCGACCCCTCGAGCAAACTCGCCAGCAAGCGTACGATCTCTAGAGGAGCCCATGGAAGACGACAGGCTTATAACACTCTTCCTCAGAGTGTCACCGCGACCTCCACTCTTGCGCAATTCAAGTCAAAGCTGAAGAACACGGTTTATTTCCGATGTAATTTTTCTAATCTTATATTTTATTTCTTCTGTAAAGGGCCTAAGGCCCGTTTAATTATCAATAAATAAATAAATAAATTCAACCTTAACATTCAAATAAATTGTTTCCTTAGTGGGAGATCCTAAAGAAACCTAAATCATATTCCACCTAGACATCAAGAATCTCCTTTATTCCTCGGACAATTCCATCCGCCCCTTTTAGTTATAAGTCCCTAGATTAAGTTAGGTTAAGCATCACATTCCTTTAAATAAATTAATTTTCCTAGGATAAGTGCATGTGTGTGTTTGGAGACGGTTGCGGCTGGTTATGTGTGTAGAACCTCTGGGACGCGTCTGTCCGTCTCGCGAGAGTTGCTAGCGGGGTTAAGGTGACCCGGAGGCTCGTTCCTTTTTTCCAAGGAGGGGAGAGTTGTAACGTGGTGAAAATTCATTACGTTGTAAGCGAGCTCGGGCAAGGTCAAGGAGAGTGTCCCAAGGTTGTGTGCATGTGTCGAATGAACGAGCTAATCGCGTCTGTTTGATTTTCGAGCAAACGACGCGAGAGATGGAGAGGCATCCGGGAAAGACAGACAGCACAACAGCCGTCGTCGACTTTCGCAGAGGTCGAGGAGTCACGAGAGAGACGGCGAGCAAGGTTGGCGCGACAAACAGAGGAGCCAACGACTCAACAGGGCGTTCCGGTAACGGCACGCGCATCGTAAGGCGTTAGACGCAGATGGCGGAGCCCTGGCGGAGTCTGCAGTGCTGGAATTCGAAGCAGCTAGAGCAGCGTTGCAGTTCATCCGCGGAGCGCCGGGAATTTAACCGGCGACACATTGCGCTCGAGATAATGCATCGCACCTTCGACTCAAGGGCCCTGACGTCGGTGGCGCATGCATTGCCTCAAATTCCGTAATTACGAGCATCCCGTGTAATTACCTGCGAGCATTCGGCTGTATTTCGTCGCGAGAGTTTGAATTTCGCGCGTTGTCGCTTCAGTAGCTATCGAGAGCGGAACGGTAACGCGCACGCGCCGCGCCGTCGATTCCTGCGGTAGCCCCTTTGTGGGGGGCCTCTAGCGTTCGAATGAAGGCGATCCTGTTTATCGTCATCGGAAGATCGTCGCATAATCTGGATGAGCTGGTCGTACATGGAGTCTAGTCCTTTTGTACTCAGCGCGTTGTTCCTGACTTGCTACTGCAGTCCAGTCACCCAGTTCGCGTAGCTATCCGCTTCTTCGCTGGCATTGCAAATCTCCCACCTCATTGGGCCTTTCCAGTCATCCTGAGGCGGTGAGATTGTGGTGCGTTCAACCGAGAGAGGTTCTGGGAGTGATATTTCTCCCAATGCGTCGCTGAATTCATCGTCATCACTGCTGTCTTCAGTCTGGTGTTCTTCAGACCCCGCAGCCGGGTTGCACTCTCGATTTTGTTGAGAATCGCTATCCTGCGCGGGCGCACTGACTTGTTCTGCGGGCGCGCTCCCTCCATTCTCCGGGGGGCCGCTTTCCACTACAGATCCATCGGTAGCAGCTGGCTCGTTCCCCTCAGGGATTTCGCCTTCGTCCGCCTCCTCCATGGTCTCGATTCCTTCAGCTGGGCCTTGCAGGCCTCCTCTCTCTCGGAGCGCGGCATAGTCCTTACGCCTCCGCGCGTCCGACACCTGTCTGCCTGTTCTACCCGGGAAGTATTCTGCGATCCTTTCATTGATGTTACGAGCTCCTTGATACTCGTTTTCTAATTCCCGGATAAGCAGCAGGTCTTCGTCGGACCATATAGAAGGCCTACGGCCACTCTTGCCCTTTGGCTTATTGGCTTCAGCCGAGCGCTTATCGTTTCGCACCTCTGGGTGGATATGCCTCTCGTGCTGAGAGAGTCGTAACGCGAGCCATCCTCCCTCGGTCAACGCTAGGGCCGACCTTCACTTTCATTGCGCAAAAAAATTATTCATTATATGTATTGACATTGGTAATTCTGCAATAACTATAAAACATAATTTATTAGAAAATTTTAGGGTAGTAAAAAGTTTATTAGAACGCAATAAAATACAAAATTTCAGCATATCTAAAAATATAGACATAAGAAATATAGATTGGCAAGAGATCGAAGAAATGTTAAGAGAAGCATATAGGGACTCAGGTATAAAAATAGTAATTTGATTAAATTATATAGAATACGTAAAATATGAAGATCGTGAAAAAATATTTGGGTTAAATCACTCTACAGCAGTAGGTGGTCATTCTGGAGTAAATAGAAAATTTAATAGAATTAGAAGTAAATATTTTTGGGAAAATTTAAAAGCAGATATTGAAAAGAGAATTAAAAACTGTGAAGAATGCCAAAGAAATAAACTAAAGAGCTATGGATATAGTGGGTCCATTAAATGTTACTAAAAATGAAAATAAATATATCCTCACTATACAGGATCAGCTGTCGAAATATTTAATCGCAGTGCCCTTACCAGATCAAACAGCTGAAACTATTGCTGATGCGTTTATAAAAAAATTCGTATGTATTTTTAGTTCACCTAAAGTAGTTTTAACTGACACAGGAGCAAATTTAACAGTTAAACTTTTAAAATTAATAGCAAAAAGATTTAAATTTTCAAAGATTTTTGAAACAACACCATTTTCTCCCCAGTCTAATGGATCATTAGAAAGGGCTCATCATCCATTGTGTGAATATTTAAAAAATTTTTCTTCTAAAAAAATAGAATGGGACGAGTTATTGGAATTAGCTCAATTTCATTATAATACAAGCATACATAGTGCACATAAATTCACACCGTATGAGTTGGTTTCTGCTTACCCGCCTAGATTACCTTCAAATGAACCTTTGAAGATTTCTGAACAGTTGCCAACATTTAATAATTATATATCAAATTTAATAAAAAATATGGAAGATATTGCTAACTTAGCAAGAGAAAATCTAATACTTGCGAAAGAGAAGTCAAAAAAATACTACGATAGATATACCAATCCGACAAATTTTGATAAAGGAGACCAAGTTTGGGTTATAAAAAATCCAAAACCTGGAAAATTAGAGAAAAATGAAAATTTAAGACCATTTGAAGTATTAGATGTTAGGGAAAAAAGTAACGTAGTAATAAATAAAAACGGGAAGCCGAGCACAATTCATGCTAATAAATTAATTATCTATAAAAAGAACAACTAAAATAATTTTTTGTTCTAGGAAAAACCAATCATGATTATCTACATAATAATTATTATAACACTTTTTAAACCAAACGAAGCAATCATTGGATATGACTGTGGGTCAACAACACCGAACATCACGACATTTTCACTGTTGGACTCTGGGGAATGCGATTTTCATAATACAAATGTCAACGCATCGACCGTCGCTATAGAATTGGTACAAGTAGCAGAATTTAGGACAGTACCGATTATTTAATGTAAAATTGAGGTTCATCGGACGGTTTTCGACTGTGGAGTATATGGACACCTTATACCGACAGAAAATGCAGAACAACAATACATAGAAGAGATAAGTCATGAACAATGTAAAATTATTCACGAGACGGGAGTTTTTAAATACGATAACATTCATACAATCGCGAATTTAAAAATAAATGCTACAACAACGAAAGGTGTAGATTTTGCGGGAAGTGCGGAAGGAAGATCTTGTTCAGGCGCTTCCTACGCAGATAGTTTTGGATCTTGGAATAAAGTCTTTGTTTATGGCTCAATCAAAATTACGCTAATAGAAAATACAGCTAAAGTAAATTTATTTACTTATGTAAACTCAAAGTTTGTATATATTGAAAGACATTTAAGAAGTCAAATCAATAATCTATATATAAATCTAGTCACTGAAAAATGTGAAATTGAAAGAAAGGTTATCCAAAATTCCCTCTCTATAACCACCTTATCCCCAGATGAATTCGCATATAATATCATGAAGAAACCAGGATATATAGCTAGAATAGCAGGAGAAGTAGTACATCTAATAAAATGTATACCAAGATCAGTAAAAATCTTACATTTAAATGACTGCTATAATCATCTGCCAGTATCTCTAGGAAATGAGACTTGGTATTTAACACCAAAAACTCATATTTTAATTAAAACAGGAATGCAGATAGATTGCAATTCTATAATACCTCCATATTATAAAATAAACAATGAATGGATAAAATTCATACCGTCACCAACAAAAACAGTTGCACCAAACGTATTGAAACCAAATACGAAGATTGGCTGGACATTTGAGTCAATAGATGGATTAGCCACAAGTGAAACTACAACAACAACTAATGTTTCCAATGGAAAAAGCTTCGTTGCTTAATATAATTGCCAAAGAGATCACTGGAGATGCTTCATCAGGCAATATATTCACTGAAAATACATTAAAAAATATTGCCAATAGTACATGGCATTTAATTATCAACAAATTAACGACATGGGGATCGTTTTCATCAGTAATTATAATGATTTTAATCATTTTACATATTGTGAAATTGATCATTGATACAGTTATCAGAGGATATGCTCTTCATAAAATTTATGGTTGGTCCATAAATCTATTAGGAGCAATTTTTAGTTTCATCACCCAGTTATTAACATCGTTACAAAAATCTACGATAAAAGAGGAAGGAAGTGCCAAAAGGAAAGTTACTTCAGAATATGAAGAAACAGAGCTGCAAGATATTAAAATAATTCCCACAATTCCCAAAACTATACAGACAATCCCTTCACAACCACCACCTATTCCTAATAGACCGCCAGCAATCGTTAAAAACAAATCAGATCTTTCAGTTGCAAAGAAAACTACTAGTATATTTTCGTTAAATCTTGAATAAATTTTTATTCTTAAATGTCTTAAATTTTTATTTTAACAATTAACCAGACTGTTCATCAGAACAAACTAGATTTTTTTTTTATGTTAACAGCATAAGCAAAGAATTTGAATTTCGAATATATTACAATTAACTATCATTAATTGCAATATTTTGGCCCCCGAGGTGTTACGTCTATAACGTAACTTTTGATGTTTCATTTTCAATTGTAAGTAGGACACACTGATGTCTCATTGTTTTAAAGAATCAAAATTCAAATTCTTATTACGTTCGCAAAAATGCTGTCGAAACGTGTAAATATGTCAATGAGCGCTGAAACAGCCAAAATGTACACTCAGCGTTCCGTGACGTAACAAGCGAGCGCCACGTATTATGTATACAATTTCGACACTCTTAAGATATAATGTTTATAAATCTTCATAAACATATTGTGCCATACTAAGCTTTTAAAAGGTTTTGTGCACACTTTAGCATTCAGTTCAAAATTAGAGCTCCCTACCGCACGCCAGTCCGACAATTGGTGACAAGTACAAACTAAAAATTAAAGAGTCTAATACATAATCATAACGACAAGTATAAATACGATTATAAGAATAAACAAATAAATAGTTTCCGTTATCTAAAGCAAAGCAGTAACATTATTTCATTTATAAATCAACCTGATTAAAGCACAACAAGGTAAGGTTTAAATATTTATTAACTAACACAGTGAGAGTGTTAGGCGCGTACTAACTAGTTTTGAATATTAAAGCCTTGAAACCACACCATTCAGTACGTTTTGATTATTATAAATCATTTAGTAGTCAGGACGTAACACTCCTGGAAAGGATGAGCATCGACCCCAGACAGAAACTGCTAAACACACTCGGACATGACAGACCACAAGCTCGAAAGAGACAGTGGTCACAAACAGATCCAACTCCACCTGGAACTGCCCCTTCGGGGAAGAGACGTGCATTAGGGAAGGATAGACAACCTACCAGAGGGCAGGCTATTAGCGCGCCTAATGATGGAACTGGAAGTCTAAAGCTAAAAATCCTTCAGCTGAACATGGGGCATATGAGGATCGTAACCGATGAAGTTTGACAGGCCTTGGCGAATCAAAAGTATGAGATTGCTCTGATCCAGGAACCGTACACTTATCGAAGAAGAGTTGCGGGACTTGGAGGTAGCGTAGGAGTGGTCAAAGGAGAGAAACCTGAGGAGAACGTGGGGGCTGCAGCCCTACACGTTCCCGGTGACCTGACAACCACGAAGATTACGATCCTATGCACAAGTCACTGCATATGCATACAGGTCTGTGAAGCTTTTGGAGAAGTATTCCTGGTGAGCCTCTATTGTCAGATTAAAAACGATATAGAAAAATATCTAGAACAACTTCGAGGGGTGCTCCAACAGCTGTCGGGAAAGAGAATCCTGATAGCCGCGGATGGAAATGCCAAATCGGAGTGGTGGGGGAGCCCAAGCAGTGACAATCGCGGAAAAAGCCTTGAAGACTTCATACTCTCTAATGATCTCGTTGTCGTTAACAAGCCTGGAGGTCTCCAAACTTGCCGTAAGCCAAAGGGGAGAGTCAAATATAGACGTCAGCCTAATAACACCAAACCTCCAAGGCTTTCTTTCGAGTTAGAAAGTTGAAAGCTGGAGGACAAGTGATCACAGACCAATTACCATTGAGTTAGACTTCCGAAGTCGGAATGCTAGAGAAACAAGGGTCCTTGACCCGAGATTCAATACACGCAAAGCCGACTGGGAAGAATTCGACAGAGTCCTCCTGGTTGAGAGAGATAGACTGAATAAAATTGCGATGAAGAGTGCAGAAGAAGTGGAGAACTTTGCTCTAGAAATAGAGCGAGCAATCCAAAAAGCCTGCAACCAGTCTACTCCCAAGAAGCGACAAATATTAAAGCCGCAATCATGGTGGGACGCAGAAATGTTGAAACTCAGGAAATATATAAAAAAGTTTGAAAATGACGTAACTCAAACAGAAGAGTACAACACGAAAAGTCCCTCAATCAGAAAAAGAGGAATTAAAAAATGGAAAAGTCTACAAAAGAGAGCGATGAGGTCATACAAAGAAAGGATAACAGCCGCTAAAAAGCAGAGCTACAGAGACTATGTGACCCGCCAAGGCGCCGAAAACATATGGAGATACCCAGGGAAGCGCATCACCGGGAAAATTCGTAACTCTAAGCCTGTAAACACAATAGTGAGCAATAGCGGGTCGGTATCGTAGTAACGAACGACTGGAGGGAAACAAGCTTAGCACTTCTGCATGGCCCAGTACCGGACGATGACCATAGCATAGAAACTGAAATCCAAAAAGTGGGAAGAATGGGGGCGGCGGAAACATCTATCCATCCGAATGCCAAACTATTCACCTGATGGAGATTCAAAAAGCTATATCTGCCAACAAAAACGGCAAGGGTCCGGGAACAGACAGGATAGAATCAGATGTGTTAAAGAAGGCGGTTCCTATCCACACGGTGATCAAAAGGCTATATAACGCTTGTCTTGTACACGGCGTTTTTCCTACCAGGTGGAAGGAAGGGACGCTCATTACGCTACTGAAAGCTCCGGATAAAGATGAGGATAAAGTGAAATCCTACAGACCAATCTGTCTTCTCCCAGTAATGGGAAAGACCCTAGAGAGGCTGCTGATCGAACGTATAAAACCGATGATTCATGGCGGAGAATACACATCCGAAAATCAATTTAGTTTTAGACCAAAAAGATAAACGGAAGATGCCATAGTAAGACTAAGAGACTTAGTTGAAAAATCGGGAGACGCGAGGTACGTATTGGCTATCCCACTGGACATCTCTGGTGCTTTTGATAACTTATGGTGACCCGGTCTTTTGGAAAATTTAAAGGAAAGAGGTTGCCCTTCGGACGTACATAATGTTATCCAAAGCTACTTAGCAGAAAGAAAGGTGTGTTGTAAAACTGCCTTCTGCGAAGTAAGAAATGACGTAACAAAAGGCTGCCCACAAGGTTCAATTTTCGGCCCCCCAGGATGGAACTTAGTCATTGACGGTCTCCTAAATATCCTGGAAAAGGCAAGATATGAGGTCTTAGCGTATGCTGACGATATCATGACTGTCATCAGAGGTAACAGCCGAAATGAACTATCGAAAGCAGGGCATTCTATGATGGATATCACTTATAACTGGTTGGTGGAGCACAAACTCAGCCTATCAGTGGCAAAATGTGGAATGATCCTCCTTAAAGGGACTCTAGACGATGAGACACCTCCAGTAGTGAGGCTCGAAGGTAAGAAGTCAAAACTTCTTCCCGTTAAGCCCGAGAATGCCCCTCCCGGTACACCGCTCTTTCGGCAATTTTAACTCATGCAATTCAACGTATAAAAAATTGAAGGATACACTATTTTGAAGTTTAAGAACTTTCCTTTCCAATGGTGTGCAGGAAAATGCGATAAAACATTGTTAATCATTCCAAAATATTGTTTAAATAAAAAAAAAACACGATTTTTTCAATTTTTTTTTTTATAAAATCAAGTTTTCCGAATGGTTCTCAGTTTGCAATCCTCTCGGAACCTTGATAACTGGTGGCATAAATGTCTAAGCTTTCGAAATATATAGTTTCCAGATCGATTTTTCATCTTCGTGTGTTCAAAATGGCGTGTTAATAACTATATTTTTGCCAAGACATCTATGAATTTTTTTCTTGAAAAGTATGGACTTTTCGAGAAACTCATAAAGAAGAAAAAGTTCTTAGAATGATTCATAGAATACATCTGAATTTTTTCAACAAGTTTCGAGCGATTTTTTTGATTTGGCAAATTGTCAAATTTTGAATAATTAAAAAATTGCTCGGAATATTCTGAAAAAATTCAGGTGAATTCTTTGCTCGATTCTAATACCTTTTTATACCTGATAATTTTCCGTTTTAGTTCATTGTTCTCAAGGAAAAAATTCTCAAATGTCAAAATAATTGCCGAATATGTAAAATCCTATATATCCGCGCTCTGATTGGTGTGTCTGTATACTATTGAAAAAACTCTGGAAAAGACGGGTTTTTGTAAGGACATAAGTTGATATAAATACCAGAAGGTAATATCCAGTTATGGGATTTATACGGGATTGAAATCCTGAATAGTCGATCGTGTCTAAGAAGCTTGTCATTCATTCGTAAGTGGCCTGACAACCCAAATTTTGCAACATTCATTCCATTGAATAATTGATTCTTGAAAAATATTGGATTTTTACTTTTTCAAATCATTGTGTAGTAAATCTCATCAATTGAAACAAAACATCATAAATCAACACGAACAATAGTCTGGTTGCCAGATATAGGCTTTACAACTTCGGAACGTTTGATTGAAATTGGATTTTTTTCATTACGTTGAAAAAAAATGTCGAAAAGGAGGGCCATAAAAAAGAGGTACTGTGAATTGACTGATGAAGAATCAGATTCGAATAAAAGTGAAGAGCATATTGTAATACCTAATCCAGATGACTCTGGCTCTAATGGAGAAAGTTCGTCAAATAGTGACAGTTGTGGTTTATCTGATGATGACAATTCTTCATCGGAAATTTGTTGACCAAATGTTTCATATCGATCTATTTTCGATAGTTATACTGAAAAACAAAAACTGTTGGAGCCAAATCATACATTTTTGTGGTGTGAAGGAGAAAAAGATTACCCTGCGGGTTTGACGGATCAATTATTACTGACTAATGCTGTAAACCGAAAAGTATCTTCAATGTCACATGTGGAACTTTTCGAACTTTTTTTCTCTGAAGGAATCAAAAATTATATCATTGAAGCAAGTGACGAAAATGATTTGGAGTTATCTGTAAAAGAACTCAACACATTCTTAGGAATATTGCTATTATCATCTTACCATTCGAAGTAACCAAAAAGAGTATTGGGATACTGATCCTCTCGTGAACTGCTCTGCTGTTTCATCAGCGATGACGCATGATAGGTTTAGTGAAATAAAATCTAAAATAAAGTATTCAAAACCGACTGATAAGAATGATAATGATAAAGCTTGGTAAGTTCGTCATATCTTGGAATTATTCAGGAAAAATATTCAACAATTCGGATTTTTTTCGACTGCTCTTTCCATTGACGAAATGATGGTCCGATTTTTTGGTCGCACATGCATAAGACAATATTTGCCTTCTAAACCTGATCGGTACGGGATCAAACTCTGGGCCTTTTGTGGAGCAAATGGATATATATTCAATGTCGATATTTATTGTGGTAAAAACGACACGAGCGTTGGGATAAATTTGTCTGCGTGTACACTTGGCTCCAGAGTTGTATTACAAATGGTCAATCCACTTCTGATGAAGCTTTCAAAAAGAAAATTGTCTGATTATCATATTTATTTCGATAATTATTTCACTAGTCCTGATTTAGTTATTCATTTGAGCAAATATGGTTTACGATCTACAGGAACTGTGCGTAAAGATAGAGTGAAACAAAAACATGATTTTGAAAAAAAGCACCCCGAGGTACGAATAAAGTGAGTTATGATCGTAACAGTCGGATGAATCTAATCAGTGTGATCCACTCAAAAACAATCAGAAATATTTGCAAAAAAGAAGATGAAAAAGTAATGAAAACGAGTGACATGTGTAAACAAGTGAGTGCGAGATATTTGTCGCAATCAAGAATACGTGATTTCAAATCTCACAGGTGCGATTCTAGAACAAGGAACCAATGTACAAACGAAGGATGTCGTCTAAGGACTACTAGATACTGCATTGAATGCGAAAAATATTACTGTGTACACTGTTTTTCACAATTACACGCAGCAAAAGTAGGAGAATGAATTATTTTCAATTCCAAATGAATCAAAAGTAAAAAAAATAAAAACTAAATAAAACATAAAAATTTCGAAAGTATGAAAAAAAAAATGAAGAAAGACTATCTATATTCGTCGACCTCCACGTTGGTGATAGTCGGGCAACGTAAACTCCATTTGCGGCAGACAGGCGATCGATCTGCGGATGTATATAAATTATATGTCCGGCAATTATTTTGACATTTGAGAATTTTTTCCTTGAGAACAATGAACTAAAACAGAAAATTATCAAGTATAATAAGGTCCTAGAATCGAGCAAAGAATTCACTTGAATTTTTTCAGAATATTCCGAGCAATTTTTTAATTTTTCAAAATTTGACAATTTGCAAAATCAAAAAAATCGCTCGAAACTTGTTGAAAAAATTCAGATGTATTCTATGAATCATTCTAAGAACTTTTTCTTCTCTATGAGTTTCTCGAAAAGTTTTTCAAGAAAAAAAGGCATGGATGTCTTGGCAAAAATATAATCATTAACGCGCCATTTTGAACACACGAACATGAAAAATCGATCTGGAAACTATATATTTCGAAAGCTTAGACATATATTCCACCAGTTATTAAGGTTCCGACTGGATTGCAAACCGAGAACCATTCGGGAATCTCGATTTTATAAAAAAAAAATTTTTTAAATCGTGTTTTTATTCATTTAAACAATATTTTTGAATAATTAACAACTTTTTCTACACACTATTGGAAAGGAAAGATCTTAAGCATCAAAATAGTGTATCTTTAAATTTTTTATACGTTGAATTGCATGAGTTATAATTGCCGAAAGAGCGGTGTACCGGGAGGGGCATTCTCGGGCTTAACAGGTTAAAGAGATTGACTACCTGGGAGTCAGAATTACTGAAAGGTTAAAGTTCTCCTCTCATGTGGATAATCTCAGTCAAAAGTCAGAGGGCCATTAAGGAGATGGCAAATGTGGCAGGATCAACATAGGGGCTAGAATTTGGCTCATTGAACATCCTATACAAAAGTCTTTTCTTCCTTAGAGTAACATATGCTGCTGCTGGCTGGTGGGACAGGACAAATGTCATAAATAAAAGGAAGTAAGCTCAACTGCAAAGAAGAGTGCTCCTTCGAACGATCAAGGCATACAACACTGTCTCCCATGATAGCGGCCGTCCTTCCAATCGATCTGGAAATGGACAAAAAGGTAGCTCACTACAATATAAGGCATAGGAAAGACTTTGTAATTCGAGGAATTCAAATCAGTGGAAATGACATTGTGACAGGAAAGATCCATTCTCTTGAAGCCAAAAATCTAGAAGCGCTCATAGACGAATGGCAAAGGAGATGGGATTCCTCCACAAATGGTCGCACAACCTATGAATTATTCAGCTCAGTAAAAGAGAGAATAAGCAAAGACTGGCTCAAACCAGATCATTTTACAACACAGTTCTTAAGTGGACATGGCATCCTTTAAGTCTTACCTCTTCGAAGGAGGACTGAGCGAGGAACAAATTGTAAATGCGGAGTCGAACAGTCTAACAAGCATGTTCTTTTTGAATGCCCTGAAGTTGAAGAGATAAGAAGACCACTAAAACAAAAAGTTTTGAGCGCGGGCCATACGTGGCCGTGCGTGCTCTCGGTTCTGGTATCAGACAGAGGAATATTTCGAGAACTAGGCTCATTCGCAAGAAAGCACCTAGAGAAAGAACAATCTGATCCAACAGAACAAGCCTAAATTCTCTTACACAGAGAAAGTGGTAGCAAATACTGGAAAGAAAGGATATGGAAGGAGAAAGCCTCCTGCTGAAATATCCAAACGAGGTGCAGTAGGGAAGAACAGCCCGAAAATAAACACCTACATGACTCTAAAGCATCCCTCGGAAGGCGAGCAAAGGCTTGGTGGTTAGTAAGGAAACCGAAAGCGACGGGTTTTGGCGAGTAACCAGGGGGAGGCAACACTCTTCTGTTCCTCAAAAGAAATTAGGCTCCATCCAGGGGTTAAAGTCGATAACTAGTCCCTAATGACAGCCAAACGGTAAAGGGCAGTCGGGGTTCCAGCGGGGTTCAGCTTGAGCGGCCTAGTTTGGTGCGTAACCTGACGTTCTGCACCAGTTACACGATTGGTGATTAAAGGCTATATCGAACGATGCCGTTGAGAGAACCAAGGCGTGAGTAGCGGAGTAGATAGAGTGCTAAACTCATATGGTGAGATCGACAAAGCTACAGAAAATCAATCCAACCCGCAGGGAGACCCACCACGCTTTCCGGAAGGAATAAACATGAGAAGGAGATTGCCTTAGGGTAATTTCCGAACCGATGACTAGTATGACGGACGCACTAGTACACAGGGCCGGGAAGCCGAGCCCCACTTTGTTAATTCGAAAGCTTCCGTTCACATTATGTACCCCCCCGTGGGGCCTCCGTGATTACGAGTTATGGTACCCGATTAAGGGGCCGCCGGCTGAGGTTAAACAGTCTCCCATATACTATTGAGAGAGTTGTCTAATTACTTGGGTTCGGGTCTTCCGGATGGATTGGCTAACTTGTCCATCGATCGTGTGGCGGCAGTGAATACCCAAGGGTAATGCATACTGTCATTAGCGGAAAGAGGTTAGTACCCTCAATACTAGTTGTCCCTATCTCCCCCCCCCCCCCCCCCCCCAGGGCGTGGGATGTCCTGGACCGGCTGGGGACCGGATGGCCGACGCGGGGCGGCACACCACCGTCTCGTGGCCCGCGGGTGTTTCTTGGACGGTCTGGGCTCCACTGGCCGTAATCCTCGTGCGTACTTCAGCGACCCGGCAGGACGTGGCCGGGAACGCTGTGCGTGTCGTAGGGCCGGAGGCTTGGCTTAACCGTCTGGCCGCGAGGTGGGGTCCTCTATAAAACCCTCCAATTAGAAAAGTTTCGTCCCGATTAGAAAAGTCTCCTCCTTATGTCAGGCGCGGTGAGCTAAGCGCCGGGCACCGTCGTAGAAGCGGTGTGCGGTGCTTGAAATCTAACCAGGATTTCAAGCTTGTCGAGACGAAGGCGGAGAAAAATCTGCGCAAGGACGAGGAGAAGCGGAGGAGGTGGGAGTTGGCTAATGCAAGTGTGAGTGAGGTCAAGATCAAGCAAATGGTTGAGAGTTTGAGTAAGACTGGGAATGAAGATTTGTATGTGAATAGAAGTGAGAATGATGTGAGAGCGCTTAGGGAAACAGAAAGTATGGATGTGAGCTTGGAAGAGTCTGCGAGCATGAGAGAGTGTGCGAATAAAAAGAGGACTGTTAAAAGGGATGTAGTGGGTCTGGAGAGGCGAGTTGTATGTGGTTTGTGAGAATCGATTAAGCGCATCAAGGGCGAAGCGGTTGACGTCGAGGTGCCTGTGGATGGTGAGAGTGCGAGCATGAATGAGAATGCTGAGGTTTCGGAGGTAGTGATCGGCGAGCTGCGTGCGGTCACTGACGGACTTCGTGGGCATCTGCTTGTAGATGCCAACAAGTTCACGAAGAGGCAAGTCAACAGCGTGCTGGACCATGCTTCGAAATACGAAGCGCTGGTGCTGCGCCTGAAGCTCGAGAACGCAAGGTTGAGTGGTGAGCTTGATGCTCACAAGAGCATAAAGAGTGACCTAGTGAATGTGTGTGAGACTGTGCGTAGAGTGGATGAAGGTGTGAATGTTGTGAAGTCTAGGGTAGCGGTAGCATCACGAGCACCCCTAGCAGCGGCTGGGAGTGTCCCTGGTAGGAGCGGGTTAGGAGCCAGTGTGGGGCCCAAGCCCAGCTTCGCCCTTGTTGTGAGTGGCGCGACGGAGCAGGGCTAAGACCATCGTGCCAAGGAGTGTAAAAGTGAGCCCCTGTGCTATAAGTGTGGCAAGAGTGGGCATAGAATGAATGCATGTGTGGCTGCGGAGAACTGCATCAACAGCAGGGCAAGAAAGCTGCCCTCGGATCATTCGGCGAGATCGCCGCAATGTCCGGTGTATGCGTGGAAAATGCAGTTGTTGCGTTCTTGGTTTGCGAATAATGGCTGAGTCCCAAACGAATGGAACTGGAGAGTGTAAAGTGTGCAGATCTTGCAGGCAAACTGCAGACAATGACTTGCAGACAAACTATCGTTAGAGGTGATAAGGAGAAGATGACGAGCATGGAGGTGGAAGCGGAGAATGGTAGAGAGTGTTGGAGGTGAGGCGAATGTGATCGTGAGGGGTATAAGGACGATGAAAAGTGGCGGAGTAGTGGTAGAGGCAGCGACGGAGGAGGATCTTAGGAAACTGACAAATTGTCCCCTGGGGGATGCCGGCTTGCGTACTGACACACCAAGAAAGTTCGAACCCAGGGTGATCATTTATGATCTTCAGTATAATTGCTAGCAAATCAATAGATCTTGCAGGCAAACTGTCAGAAGTCATACGCTGCGATGTTCGATATTGCGAACTAGACGGCATAGAAATATGCCTATTCCAAGAGCCGTATGTTTATAAAGATCGAGTTTGCGGTTTGCCAGCGGGACCCAGAATGTAGCTGAGTAAGTCCAGAGAAGCGGCTGTAGTTGTGCTTGGGAAACGGTATGAATGTATGTTGATAAATGAGGAAACACATGAGGATGATGCATGCGTCTGGGTGAAAGGCCCGGTGGGGGAGATACTTGTTGTCTCCCTCTACTGTAGACCGAATGGTAGTATGCATGAGTGTGTTGACTACCTTGACAGGATAGTTAGCGCTAGAAATGGACGTCAGTTGCTTGATGGAATGGATGCTGCGTCCGACCTTTGGCACAGTAAGTCCATGGCTCGGGCGTGGCAAGCGGTGCACCGTGGCACCGTGTTGAGTGACTGGATTGTGCAAGCAGAAATGGATGTTTTAAATGTCCCTACTCTGGCTTACACCTTCAGTGGAGCCAGGGGGGAGAGTGACATTAATTTCACTCTCTACAAGGGTAGTGAGTGTAAGTTCAAATGGATGTTGAAGGATGATTGGGGCATAAGTGATGACAATCCTATTGTGATCACGATGTCCACGGGAGAAAATGTGAATATAAATGGCGAGAAGATGCAGAAGTGGAATGCGAGGAAGTGCAATTGGATGCTGTACCGGGGCCTTATCGAGACCTTTGCCAGCGACTATGGGTACGACGAGTACTCTGTCTTAGGGGCAGAGGAAAAGTAAACGCTCCTGTACAAGTGAATGACTAAGGCGAATGAGGCGTGCATGGAGAAGGTCGTTTTACGACCGGCTCCTAAACGCAAGAGTGAAGCGTATGGTGCGTGATCGGCGAAGAGCGTATCAGAGCGAAAGAGCGAGAACGGATGATCCTGAGCGTGAGAAATGGCGAGAATGGAAAGAGTGTGAAAGAGAGTATAAGAGAATGATGAAGGATGCGAAAGAGAGTGATTGGCATGGCACGGTGGAGCGAAGGGGTGAAACTGATCCATGGGGTGTCATTTCGACATTCTGCATGGGGTAGTTGAACACTCAAAGCCTCGCTGGGCTGCGGACGTCAAATGGATGCACGAAGAAGTGGATGGAGAGTGCGAATGTGCTTCTGGACGAGTTTTTCCCTGCAGATGATGGAATTCCTGCGGAGGAGGTATACGGAGTCCAAAAGGATATGAATGAATTCTGCATGGGTGAGCTAGACGAGGCAGTCTTGGGCATGAAAATGCGCAAGGCTCCTGATTTGGATGGATTGACGAATGAGATGTTGCGCCAGGTGTGGAAAGCAGCCCCCTTGTTTCTTAAGGGGCTGTTTGACACGTGTCTGAGTGAGGGACTCTTTCCACACAAGTGGAAGGAGGCCAGAGTGGTCGTTTTCCTTAAGGGACCCGACAAGGATGTGGCCGACTCTAGGTCCTACAGGCCTATCAGCCTGTTGGGTAGCCCGGGCAAGGTCATGGAGCGAATGATGGTTGCACGTTTTATGAGGCACATGGAGGGTAAATCGAACGAATGTCAGTATGGATTTATGCAAGGAAAGTGTACGGAGGATGCCTGGGCTAGAGCGAAAGAGAATGTAAGTGATGCTGAGAATGCGTATGTTTTTGGAGTTTTTGTGGACTTCAAGGGTGCGTTTGACAACTTACTGTGGAGAGTAGCTCTACAGAAGTTGAGAGAGGCTGGGTGTACGTATGAAGAACTGCGTGTATGGCACTCTTATTTTAGCGATAGGAGTGTCTGTATGTATAATGGTATATCGGGGAGCGGCCTGCTTAAACCGTTAGGGATTGGACGGGTCCCGGCCCTAACCGAGGGTTACTGTGCGATTTCAGGTGAAATGTCTTGTGCATTCCTCCCTAAATCGTGCCCAAGGTGGAACCGCGACGCGTTGGCCGAGCGTATCTCGGCCCCAAATCCCATGGGGGGCCGTGTCGGTGAGCGCAAGCAGGAACCGCACTTAAAACCACCTGGAACTTCTCAATGTCCCTATCTACCCCCCTCATAGATCAATGGCTTGTCGCGCCTTGGGGGCCCGAGTTCAGGAGTTTGCGCAAGCGAGCTTCTGTTCCGCCATAGTGATCCAAACCCAGGAAGTGCTGGACGATTTAGTGCTTCGGCTAGCCGACCCCACTCTCAGGAACCGGTCCGCGCAAGCGGAAAGGAGACCCTGAGATGTGTGGGAACGCGAACCAAAGCGCTGGATCTGAAGCCACCGGGCGTGACGACCCTGGGGTTCCTAGCTCCAAGCGATGAGCGCCGTCGCTTGGCCCGTAAACCTTACACCGTCTTCAACGACCTTCGCAGGGCATGGCGTTGGTACGTTGACGGTTTATGGAGCGAGAGCTTGGCTTAACCGCCCGGCCGCGAGGTGGGGTCCTCTATATAACCCCCCCAATCCTACGTTCTGGTGGGTGGCTAAGGGATGAATGGCTCCTGGGTGAGGAGTCCCAAGCCCACCACCTCCCGTTGGCTCTGTCGGCTGGCGGGGTGTACTTGCCTTACCGGGGTAGGGCCGTACCCCCGGTGGACCGCCTGTTTCGTCCCGAGAATTGAACGCTCGCCGTACGGCTTCGGCTAATGTGGTGGGCGGATCGAACAAGATGACTCACATTAAAAACCAAGCCTTGGATAAAAAACTGATGGAGAAGATAGAGGATGGGATGGGGGAGGTACAGCGGAAGGAAGAGGAGTTGAGGCGAGAGCTGAATGCCATGATAAATGATGAAGATTTGCAGGATGAAGATTTGAAGGAGAGGAATGTGGCGGGAGGATCTGGAGAGACTGGCGGCGAGACACCCCCTGGGAAGCGCTCACGATCTGTGCTAGACAAGCCGGATCCTTACCAGACCTTCTCAAATGCTGCTTCTGGGGAAGATGATGAGGTGTGGTAGACTCCGAAATCGAGGCGGAAGCTAAGGAGTAACGTGGGGAAAAAGAAAAGTGCGGCTAAGGACTCGGGAACGGAAGAAAATAAAGGTCATAAGGAGAAGAAGGTTGAAGGGAAGGATGAGACGTTGCTATTGAAGGATGTTAGTGCTAATGTCGAGCCGATGGAACTTGGGGGATTGAAGCTGGGAAAGAGGAGGGCTGAGATCTCGGACAATGAAAGGAAGAAATTGGATCGAGCGAAATTTATAAAGGAGAAAGTGGAAGGGGTTCAAGATCAGAAGGAGAAAACAAGGAGAACTAAGGAAAGGGGGGCGGGATTAGTATTGTTCGATGGCTACGGTAATGAGGATAGTGTGGATGAGAATGATATGGATTTGGATGATAAAAATGAGGATGAAACGAATTATGGGAACCTGGAGAAGGTATTAACTAATGTGAGAGAATTGGTGAGGAAAACATTGGTAACAAATAAGAAGGTGCCAAAAACGGAAGCTGCGGCTGTGTACAGATGTATGGAGAGGTATGAGAGGATAATAATGAGAATGATTGTTGAGAAAGAACGACTAGAAATGAAAATGGATGAGCAGGAAAAGGCAATAGAGAAAAGGATGGTGGAAATGGAAAAGAGGATCGAACGGTTTGAGTTTGGATTGGAGGACAAGATGATGGCAATAGTAGTTAATATGGATGAAAAGTTGAATGGTATGTGTGTCAGGGTGGTTGGAAAGGATGCACTCTACTGTAAATAGGGGTGATGCCGGGGGGTGTGCCCAACCCAGTGCAGCTAAATCAGCTGATTGTGCGAAGAGCTATGCTCTTATCGTTAGAGGTGATAAGGAGAAGATGACGAGCATGGAGGTGAAGCGGAGAATGGTAGAGAGTGTTGGAGGTGAGGCGAATGTGATCGTGAGGGGTATAAGGACAATGAAAAGTGGCGGAGTAGTGGTAGAGGCAGCGACGGAGGAGGATCTTAGGAAATTGACAAATTGTCCCCTGGGGGATGCCGGCTTGCGTACTGACACACCAAGAAGGTTCGAACCCAGGGTGATCATTTATGATCTTCCTTCGTCGTTAGCTGATGCCACCCTCCTTGAAGAACTGGCGAAAAAGAATTTTGATGGATTGTTTAATGTAGATGAAATGAAGAATAAAGTTAAAATAGTTAGAAAGGAGCAGAGGGGGAAGGAGGCGAAAGTGATGAATGCTGTGATTTAATTGCCGAATGAATGTAAAGAGAGACTGTTAAAGAATGGAAGGGTGTATGTGGGATGGATGTCCTATAAGGTAAAAGTGTGTGAGAAAGTTTTAAGGTGTAATGTATGTATCGTATTTGGTCACAAAGCGAGCGATTGTAAAAATGAGAGAGTATGTTACAGCAGTGGAGTGACTGGACACCAGGCTCGGGAGTGTCGGGGCCCCGATACCTGTGTTAACTGCAAAAGTAAGGGCAGTCCCGCGGATCACTCGTCCTTCTCGACCGGGTGTCCCGAGTATGTATGGCGGCTGAATGAGTTCAGGAAACGCGTAAATGGCTAGTTTGAACGTTGAAAATAATGGTGATATGGGTGTGAATGTGAGTGTGTCTCCGATTGTGAATGGAAGTGTGAACGTAATTCAGTATAATTGCTAAATATTGAGTGGTGTGATGCATGATTTGGGTGAATATTTGCTCCGGGAGGGGATCCAATTGGGTCTCCTTCAGGAGCCGTATGTTAGGAATGATCGTGTGTGTGGTTTGCCCTCATGGATCCTTGTGTTTAAGAGTGTATCTGTTTTAGCATGCATGATTGTTCCCGGCAGTGAATGTGAGTATATGTTAGTGGAAGAGTGTAAGTTCGATGATACGGTGTGTGTGTGGTTTAAGAATAGCGTATGTGAAATGTATGTTTTTTCTTTGTATTATCGGCCGAGTGGAAATATGCGTGAATGTGTAGAGTACCTGGATATACTGAATGGATGTATGAATGGAAAGTATGTGTTGATTGGCATGGATGCGAATGCCACTTCTGCCCTATTGCACAGCAAGGCCATGGGGCGGGCGTGGAATAGCAAGAAAAGGGCGAAATTTTAGAAGAATGGGTGTTGCAAACGAGGATGGAAGTGTTGAATGTGCCCTCTAAGAGCTTCACATTTAGTGGAGCTCGAGGGGAGAGTGATATTGACGTCACTCTTCTCAAGGGAGGGCAGTATGAATGTGAATGGATGGTCAAGAGTGAATGGTGGATCTCCGACCATGGCCCGATTCTGACAAGAATGCGGTTGATGGTCGGTGAGACAGTGATTGATGAAAATATATGCAAGAGATGGAACGCGGGAAAGTGTGAATAGGGTGTGTATGGAAGTATGGTTATGTCCTCTGCTGAGGCCTACGGACTTGAGAATTTTCGTGGGCTTGCGGTGGAGGATATTATAGCTATGCTGTATGAATGGATGGAGAATGCTAATGATGAATGCATGACTAGGCTAAAGAAAGGATTGCTAAGAAATGGAATGGTCTGGTGGAATAAGGATGTGGAAAGTAAAAAGCGCGAGGTGAAGAGAAAGAAAAAGAAGCACCAGAAGGAACAGAAGAGAGAGGGCGTGAATGTAAGGGAGACATGGATCGAATGGAAAAGATGTGTGAGCGACTATAAAGAGATTATGAGAGAAACGAAGGAGAAAAATAGAAGAGATTTCGTGGGAGAGAAGAGTAGGGATGATGTGTGGCGTTTGATCAGTGTATGCACGGGGAAGAGCAGAAAGGACAGTTTAAGTGCTTTAAAAGTTGGAGATGTGTGGACAAAAGACTGGACTGAAAGTGTGAATGTGCTGCTGAATGAATTCTTTCCCCCCGACGACGGAGTGCCTGTCGAAGTGGGGGAAAGAAACGAGAGGGTTATGAATGACTATAGTGAGGATGAATTTAGTATCAATGAGCTTATGAGTTCAGTAACATTGATGAGTGTTAGGAAAGCGCCGGGTATGGATGGTATAACAAATTATATGATAAGGTGTGTCTGCAGAGTGATTCCTGAATACTTGAAAAGTGTGTTTGATGGATGTTTGAGTGAGGGCCTCTTTCCACTGTTGTGGAAAGAGGCCAAAGTGATTGTGTTGTAGAAAGAGCCCGAAAAGGACAGGACCGAACCCAGGTCGTATAGGCCAATAAGCCTGCTAAGCGGCCTGGGTACGCATGGATGAGAGACGCAACGAGTGGCAGTTTGGTTTTACAAAGAATAAATGTACTGAGGATGCATGGGAAAGAATGAAAGAGTGCGTATCTGCTAGCGAGTTTAAGTATGTAGCAGGAGTGTTTGTGGATTTTAAGGGTGCATTTGATAATTTGTTGTGGCGAGTGATTCTTGATAAATTGAGTGTGTATGGATGTCCGGATGTTGAATTAAAAGTGTGGAGAAATTATTTCCAGGATAGAAGAGTGTGCATGTGTAATGGTTTGGATGTTATCTGGAAAAATGTTAGTAGAGGTTGTCCACAGGGGTCTATCTCAGGACCACCCCTGTGGAACCTATGTATGAATGAGTTGCTGAATGACTTAGAAAGGATGAATTTTAAGATTATGGCATATGCTGATGAATTGTTGGTGATGGTTGAGAGCAATCTGAGGAGAGTTATTGAGCAGAAATTAGGTGAGGCTATGAGTGTGGTGTATGAATGGGGCAGTAAAACAGATGTGGAAGTGAGTGAGAAGAAGACGGTGTGTATGATGTTAAAGGATGAGCTGGATATGAGGAATAGAGTGGTTCGTATGAATGTGGGTGAACAGGAGGTTGGAGCGTTAAAATTTATAGAGAGTGTTATGTATTTGGGAGTGAATGTGAGTGTGAGCATGAGTTTTCACGTGCATGTGGATGGATTGAAAGAGCGTGTGGTGAAATCGATAGGGCTGATGAAAAGAGTAATGAGAAAGGACTGGGGAATGAGAAAAAATGCTGTGAAAGTGTATGATAAAGGAATGATTGTGCAAATGGTTATGTATGGAGCGAGTGTGTGGAGTTGTGAGCTAAGAAAGAAAAAGGTGTGTGAAGAGTTGAATAGATGCCAGAAGTATGTGCTGTATGCGAGTGTGAGAGTGTGTAAGACGGTCTCCACGGAGGCGATGCAGGTAATTGCCGGCTCGCTTCCGTGGGACCTGGAATGTTTAAGGCTGAGTGCATTATACAAGGTGCGAAAGAATCTGAGTATGAATGAGTATGACCTGGTGACGAATGAGGAGATGGAAGGTATGAATGTGTTTGAAATTAAGGAGCGAGTGGAAAATGCAGCGTTTGAAAAATGGCAAAAAAGATGGGATGAAAGCATAAAAGGGAGAGTGACGTATGAGTGGATAAGGGATGTGCGACTCCCAGGCAGGAGAGATTACTTCGATCCTAGCCTGAGGGTCTGCTACCTGTTGACTGGGCACAGGAGTCTCAATGCGTTTCTTTTTGAAAGAAACCTGCATGAGACTCCCGAATGTTTGTGTATGGCTGTAAGAGAGGATTGGTTGCATGTTTTGGGTGAATGTATGATGTATGCTGCGTTTAGAGACTTGGATGGTATGGGCATTGTTTGGAATGGGGAGAAATGGGATGTAAGTGGAGTCTTGAGCGATAAAGTAAGGTACGATTGTTTGTGTGTTTGCTGAGCGTGCGTTTAAAATGAGGGATCCGGTGAGGGCAAGAGTGAATGCGGAAGAGAAAGAGTTGCAGGAAGAAGAATTGATCGAAGGGAGAATGAATGAAGATTGAATGACTAAGTATGAGTTGCATGAGTATGAGTGTGTTGTAAATAGTTTGTGTTGTTTTATTTATAAGTTACATGTTTTATAAATTGTTTGTTTTGCATGGTTGAATTGTTATTTAAGCTCGTTATGGTTATTTTATAATCCGTTAAGATGTTTATTTTGTTATGTTGTTTGTTATCACACGTTGTTGTTAAGCATGCTTGAGTTATTATCGCAGGGCGGTCGGCCTGGCATCCGTGCTCGGCTGACCTTTGGGGGTGGTGATCACACGAACACGAGTTAGCCTGCCGGTGCCGAGGTGGCAAGACCTCAACCGGCCCTCATACCAGAGGCTAAACGGTACCACGGGCGACCGGGAGGCCCGCGGGGGGGACTACGTCTGCCCCGCCCCGGTCACTGGGTTTGTAGTCGTGGTGGCAGTGGTTGATAGCCCACATCGCTTAGGGCTAGAGGCTGGGGTTGAGTGAAAGGCTCCATGGGTGCTCTGCATTATCGGAGTCTGGAACTCTTCCCTGGCCACGACATGTGAGTTGCGGTCTCAACTCGAGGAGCGTCCTGTTTAGCCGTTAGGGATTGGATGGGTCCCGGCCCCCACCGAGGGTTCCCTGCGGTCTTGCCAACCAAAGGGAGAATCGGTAGTCGCGGTCAAGCCAAGGGTATGGTTTCGGGAGAAATGTCTTGTGCATAACTCCTTAAACCGTGCCCGAGGTGGAGCCGCGACGCGTTGGCCGAGCGTATCTCGGCCCCGCGCCCCATGGGGGGCCGTGTGGGAAAACCCGCACGTAAAACAACAAACAAATGTCCCTATCTACCATCCAGCGAAACCACTGCCAAGGGAAGGCTCAAGCCTCCTGATCTCTCGAAAGTGAAACAACTAACATCGAACGCAGATGCTTACACTTGTATGCTGAAATGCTTAAGTACGCGAATGCTTGAAGCTCCGAACCCATGGACAATGGGGCTCCCTGGAATTCCACCTCTGTGCCTATGGAAAGCACCTAGAGCTGTCTATGTAAATAGTTGTAAATATGATAGTTATAAGCTAAGTTAAAGTTAGTTGTAATTCATTATATTATGCACTAGTCTTAAGACGTCGAACCGAGTTTGAAAGCGAAGATAAATCTTGTACAATATAACGAGCAGTGAGGCCGTATAAATCAAACTTCAATCAAATGTAAATAATAGAGATGCAGGAATCTTGCATAAGCTCTACGCGAGGAGCTGGATCTGGAAAATAGCAGGTCCAAGTTCTTTTTCAATCATTTGTAAATATTGGAGCTGTGGCACCCTACCACAGAATTGGAACTGATCAAGCAAGCTATCCTCCAAAATACCAACAACCACATGCACTCTATCTCTCTCTCTCTCTCTCTCTCTCTCTCTCTCTCTCTCTCTC
>QLSS01000727.1:645-11116 GCA_024372645.1 Trichomalopsis sarcophagae | reverse complement strand
TCTCTCTCTCTCTCTCTCTCTCTCTCTCTCTCTCTCTCTCTCACTCTGACTCTCATCGGTACGTACTCACTAGAAAACACCGCATGCTCGCATCGAACGATAGAGAAAGTAAAGCATAAGAAAATCTGGGGTGTAGAATAAAAACCTGGGTTTTGACTACACGTACAAGATGAATCAAACAAATGATAGTATGTCGCCGTTCTGGCAGCCGGTTGTACTCCTGGAAAGGATGAGCATCGACCCCAGACGGAAACTGCTAAACACACTCGGACATGATAGACCACAAGCTCGAAAGAGACTGTGGTCACAAACAGATCCAACTCCACCAGAATCTGCCCCTTCGGGGAAGAGACGTGCACTAGGGAAGGATAGACAACCTACCAGAGGGCAGGCTATTAGCGCGCCTAATGACGGAACTGGAAGTCTATAGCTAAAAATCCTTCAGCTGAACATGGGGCATATGAGGATCGCAACTGATGAAGTTCGACAGGCCTTGGCGAATCAAAAGTCTGATTTCGCTCTGATCCAGGAACCGTACACTTATCGAAGAAGAGTTGCGGGACTTGGAGGCAGCGTAGGAGTGGTCAAAGGAGAAAAACCGGAGGAGAAAGTGGGGGCTGCGGCCCTACACGTTCCCGGCGACCTGACAACCACGAAGATTACGAGCCTATGTACAAGTCACTGTATATGCATACAGGTCTGTGGAGCTTTTGTAGAAGTATTCCTAGTGAGACTCTATTGCCAGTTTAAAGACGATATAGAAAAATATCTAGAACAACGTCGAGGGGTGCTCAAACACCTGCCGGGAAAGAGAATCCTGATAGCTGCGAATGCAAATGCCAAATCGGAGTGGTGGGGGAGCCCAAGTAGTGACAATCGCGGAAATATCCTTGAAGACTCCATACTCTCTAATGATCTCGTTGTCGTTAACAAGCCTGGAGGTCTCCAAACTTGCCGTACGGCAAGGGGAGAGTCAAATATAGACGTCACCCCAATAACACCAAGCGACAAATATTAAAGCCGCAATCGTGGTGGGACGCAGAATTGTTGAACCTCAATAAAAATATAAAAAAGTTTGAAAAAGCCGTAACTCAAACAAATGAAGACAACACGAAAAGTCATTGAATCAGAAAAAGAGGAATTCAAAAATAGGATAACAACCGCTAAAAAGCAGAGCTACAAAGACTATGTGACCCGCGAAGGCGCTGAAAACATATGGGGATACCCAGGGAAGCGCATGACTGGGAAAATTCGTATCTCTAAGGCTGTAAACACGATAGTGAGCAAAAGCGGATCGGTAACGAACGACTGGAATTAAACATGCTTAGCACTTCTGCAAGGCAAAATAAGTACCGGACAATGACCCGAGCATAGAAACTGAAGTCCAAAAAGAGGTAAGAATTAGGGCGGTGGAAACATCTATCCATCCGAATGCCGAACCATTCACACTGATGGAGGTTCAAAAAGCTATATCTGACAACAAGAACGGCAGGAGCCCGGGAACAGACAGGATAGAATCAGAAGTGTTAAAGAAAGCGGTCCCCATCCGTACGGAGATCAAATGGCTATACAACGCTTGTTTTGTATACGGCGTTTTTCCTACCACGTGGAAGGAGGGGATGCTCATTACGTTACAGAAAGCTCCTGATAATGATGAGCATAATGATAAGCACGTGAAATCGTACAGACCAGTCTGTCTTCTCCCAGTAATGGGAACGACCCTAGCCTTTAGAGGGCCGGAAAACGCCTAGAGGCGTAACAATTTTTTTTCATAAGTACTCAATTTTTTTCATTTAAATAACTCAAAAATTCAGGTGTGAGGGTTAACGCAGTCTCCAAACATGATTCTGCAACCAAAAAAATTAAATTCAAAATGGGGGATGCAATATGGCTAAGTTTTCAAGACATTTCTAGTTTCAATGTCAATCCTACTTGAAAATTATGTGTAGGAGTTTCAGAAGTCACTAGTTACAATTTTTCATTCAGAGTACTCATATTTTTGGGGTC
Source organism: Trichomalopsis sarcophagae (assembly GCA_024372645.1). NCBI lineage: Eukaryota > Metazoa > Arthropoda > Insecta > Hymenoptera > Pteromalidae > Trichomalopsis > Trichomalopsis sarcophagae. The sequence goes on along the minus strand of QLSS01000727.1, from coordinate 9,109 downwards.
GCTGAATCTGAATCTGAAGTCGGATTGACCTCATGACCTCAAGGTCAAAGTCATTTGAATGTCAAATTTGCCAAAAATGGCAATCGAATTTGAACAGTGCATACTTATGTTTTTGAGGTCACTGAATCCATATCTGGCGTTGGCTTGACCCCATGACCTCAGAGTCAAGGTAATTTGAAGGTCAAATTTGCAAAATGTCCATTTCGTTTGAAAATTATGTTTAGCAATAACCCGAAAGAATGTTTGAGGGAAAAAATTAGTAAACATGATCGCTCTTGGCTTTACCCAGAATCAACGACGTGGACGTGGCGAACTCCTGATTTCATGTGTGTGTGTATGTATGTGTATGTATGTGTGTGTATGTGTGTCTGTGTGTGTATAGTTGTAAGTGTTCTAAAGCATGTGTGTGTGTGTGTGTGTGTGTAGAGTTGTAGTAAGTGTACTAGAGTATGAGTGCGTGTATGGTTGTATGTGAACTAGGGTATTCTTATATTTATTTATTTTATGTTTTCACATTTTTTTACTTTTTAGAAAACTATTTTTATTTTACAATTAGTAACTACTCAATTATTTATGGCAAATTGTTTTTCGTGTGATAGGTATAAAAGCAAGGAGTAATACATAATGGAATGGAGCATTTACTGCATTGGAATTTCGATTCTGCTCTTTTTTTTGTCATGAGGCACAGCGCACACCTTTTTTTCTTGTCCGAGAAAACAGGTAAATGTTTTCCCACGAGACGTGCAGAAGTGGCCTCATTGCTTTTATTCAGCTCATCATTCAATTGGAGTATATCTTCAACTATTTGCATTCTAAATTCAGGAAAAGATAATCTATTATTATTCATGTTGTACATTGCATGTGCATTTATAAGGACCATATCGACTAATTGAAAAAACAATTTTTTGTACCACTTCATTGACTTTCTTACGGTCTCAGTCAACGATAGTTGTTTGTCAATAAGGTCTATTCCTCCCATATTTTTATTATAATCAATTATGCACGTTGGTTTCATTTTTTTTTTCTCCAGTTTTCCAGTCTCTTCCCTGTTTCTGAATATTCAAATTCGTGTACTGAAGTTATCATGTACACTTCTTTTTTATCTTGCCATTTTATAGCCATCCAGACCATGTTATGGGCGAGTTGAACTTCTCCCTTTCGAAATTTCATATTCAAGCATGGTAATCCTTTTCTGTTCTTTTTTATCGTACCGCATAATCCTGTGACTTTCTCATGCAAAAATTCAGCCAATTTTGGAGAAGAATACCAATTATCAACGTAAAGAATATGACCTTTAATGAAATAAGGTTTCATCATATGAGCAACAACATCTCCTGAAACACCCAAATCGAACTTCTCGAAATCAGTATTCGCCCCTGTGTAAATAATAAAGTCCAAGATTATTCCGGTCTCACAATCTACAAGAACGAATAATTTTATACCAAATCGGTGGCGTTTCAAAGGTAGATATTCTTTGACAGACAGTCGACCTTTCCACAAAACAAAACTTTAATCGATGCATAATTTTGTTGCTGGATCTATAATGGTCGCAAACTTTGTTTTCAGATGATCTACAACCGATTTCAATTTTTTCAATGGATGATCAAATGGAACATTATTATCTGTAAAATGTAAAAACCGTAAAATTTGACAATAACGATTGCGAGTCATTGTTTTTAGAAATATGGGAGTTGATAATATTGGAGAAGTACTCCAATAGTCTTTTAGATTTTCTTTTCTAAAAATTTCAAAAGTTCTTCTTTTTCCAAATCTACCCATTTAGCCATGTTCACCCGTTCCGGTTCAGGATTTTGACCTTGAAATCGATTTGTTTCTTCGCATATAAGTTTTAGAAGAACTTCATCAAAGAAAAATTCAAAATAATGAATGGGATCATTCCCATTCAATTCAATATTTTCTCTGATACCAGATCGTGATGAAAATGATTTGATAGAAGGAGAAAAAGAATTTTCATAAAATATTTCAAGACCAGGAATGTACTCTAATTCATCCGTATCAATTTCTACAATTTCTGTATCAGAATCAGAATTAGAATCAGGTTCAGTTTCTAGTTCAGATGCTCCACTGCTAATTGATATATTTGGAGAGATAATCAGATGATGATCCTGACAAAAAGCTATGATATAAAAGTTCGTATAGCAGCAATAAATTGTAATAATTGATCCTGTCCGAACAGTAACACAGTAACACAGCTATTTTCGATTCAAATTGTTACTATAACGCTTCTACTTATGTAAATCAATGAGCCACTTTAGATGTGGATAACGATTTTCGGGTTCGCGGCACCTAGCGGTGATTTTTGGTACTATTAGATGAATATTGGAAAATACTTTGTACATGTATATATTTTTGGACTAAATTGGAATCAGATATTTTTTTATTTGTAACAAATCGATAACAAGGACATAGCAAGGTCAATGTGATGAAAAACTTAATATTATCTTTATCTATGCTTGATAAATCTAAAAAATATCGGATTTGGATATTATCTTTATCTATGCTTGATAAAGGTAAAAAATATCGGATTTGGATTCATCGACCGTAAAAAATGTATTCAAGTGGTAGTGGTTCTTAATTGATTGCAGTAAGTTTTATAAATTTGACCTTGAGAATGACTTTGATCCTGCCCTTGTGGGGTCAAACTATCTACGGTTTCAGATTCAGCAAACCAAAAAACATATACACATATTTTTTAGAAAGGTTACCATATTTTGTAGATTTAACCTTCAAATGACCTTGGCTCTGAGGTCATGGGGTCAAACCGACACCAGATTCGGATTCAGCGACCCAAAAAACGTAAAGTGTATATGCTCTGGTCCATGGGTTTTGACTTTCATTTTTTTTTTTTGTGTTATAATGTATTTGTGTAGTTTTCAAATGTAAAGAATAAAGAAACTCAGATATCGCCGGTTGATAGCGCCCTTTGTAATATTTTTCAAGTAATATTGATATAGAATGACCAGATAAAACTTAAATACAGCTAAAAATGAAAAAAATTGTGCATTTTATCGTTTTTCTGAAATTTTGAAAATTTCAACATTTGGCCTTACCGTACCGGACCGGAATACGCCTCTAGGCGTAAGGGGTCTGACTCACCAACATTGCAACTTAGTTTGGCTCTAACTCAGGGACCTTAGACCACATTCCTATAGAAAAATGCGATTTTCAAATTTTTCAAAACCCCGGCCCTCTAAAGGATAGAGAGGCTGTTGATCGTACGTATAAAACCGATGATTCATGACGGAGAATACACATCCGAAAATCAATTTGGTTTCAGACCAAAAAAATCAACGGAGGATGCCATAGTAAGACTAAGAAAATTAGTTGAAGAATCGGGAGACGCGAAGTACGTATTGGCTGTCCCACTGGACATCTCTGGTGCTTTTGATAACTTATGGTGGCCCGGTCTTTTGGAAAATTCAAAGGAAAGAGGGTGCCCATCGAACGTACATAATGTTATCCAAAGCTACTTAGCAGGAAGAAAGGTGTGTTGTAAAACTGCCTTTTGCGAAGTAAGAAAGAACGTAACAAAAGGCTGCCCACAAGGTACAATCTTCGGCCCCCCAGGATGGAACTTAGTCTTTGACGGTCTCCTAAAGATCTTGGAAAAGGCAAGATATGAGGTCTTAGCGTATGCTGACGACATCATGATTGTCATCAGAGGTAACAGCCGAAATGAACTATCGAAAGCAGGGCAGTCCATGATGGATATCACTTATAACTGGTTGGTGAAGCATAAACTCAGCCTATCAGTGGCAAAATGTGGAATGATCCTCCTTAAAGGGACCCTAGACCATGAGACACCTCCAGTAGTGAGGCTCGAAGGTAAGAAGTTAAAACTTCTTAAAGAGATTGACTACCTGGGAGTCAGAATCACTGAAAGGTTAAAGTTCTCCTCTCATGTGGAAAATCTCACAGTCAAAAGTCAGAGGGCCTTTAAGGAGATGGCAAATGTGGCAAGATCGACATGGGTGTTAGAATTTAGCTCATTGAACGTCCTATACAAAAGTCTCTTTCTCCCTAGAGTAACATATGCTGCTGCTGGCTGGTGGGACAGGGCAAATGTCATAAACAAAAGGAAGCTAGCTCAACTGCAAAGAAGAGTGCTCCTTTGAACGATAAAGGCATATAACACTGTCTCAAACGAAGCAGCGCACGTGATAGCAGCCGTCCTTCCAATCGATCTAGAAATGGACAAAAAGGTAGCTCACTACAATATAAGGCATAGGAAAGACTTTGTAATTCGAGGAATTCAAATCAGTGGAAATGACATTGTGACAGGAAAGATCCATTCTCTTGAAGCCAAAAATCTAGTAGAGATAGCGCTCACAGATGAATGGCAAAGGAGATGGGACACCTCCACAAATGGTCGCACAACCTATGAATTTTTCAGCTCAGTAAGAGAGAGAGTAAGCAAAGACTGGCTCAAACCAGATCATTTTACAACACAGTTCTTAAGTGGACACGGATCCTTTAAGTCTTACCTCTTTGAAAGAGGACTGAGCGAGGATCCGAATTGTAAATGCGGAGCCGAACAGTCTAACAAGCATATTCTTTTCAAGTGCACTGAAGTTGGAGAGATAAGAAGACAACTAAAACAAAAAGTTTTGAGCGCAGGTCATACGTGGCCGTGCGAGCTCTCGGTTCTGGTATCGGACAGAAGAATGTACCTAGAGAAAGAACAATCTGATCCAACAGAACAAACCTAATTTCTCTTACATAGAGAAAATGGTAGCAAATACTGGAAAGAAAGGATATGGAAGGAGAAAGCCTCCTGCTGAAATATCCAAAGGAGGTGTAGTAGGGAAGAACAGCCCGAAGATAAACACCTACATGACTCTAAAGCATCCCTCGGAAGGCAAGCCGAGGCTTGGTGGTTAGTAGGGAAACCGAAAGCGACGGGTTTCGGCGAGCGGCCAGGGGCAGGCAACACTCTACTGTTCCTCGAAAGCGATTAGGCTCCATCCAAGGGTTAAGGTCGATAACTAGTCCCTAATGACAGCCAAACGGTAAAGGGCAGTCGGGGTACCAGCCGGGTTCCGCTTAGGCGGCCTAGCTTGGTGCGTAACCTGACGTTCTACACCAGTTACACGATTGGTGCCTAAAGGGTATATCGAACGATGCCGTTGAGGGAACCAAGGCGTGAGTAGCGGAGTAGATAGAGTGCTAAACTCATAGGGTGAGATCGGAAGTGGCGATGGCAAAGCTACGGAAAATCAATCCAACGCACAGGGACACCCACAACGCTTTCCGAAAGGAATAAACATGGGAAGGAGATTGCCTTAGGGTAATTTCCGAACCGATGACTAGTATGACGGACGCACTAGTACACAGGGCCGGGAAGCCGAGCCCCACTTTATGAATTCGAAAGCTTCCGTTCACATTGTGTACCCCGGAGGGTTGGACTCTGTGTGGCAGTGGTAGTAGACGTCACGGTTATATAGTGTAAACCGGAGCCACTTTTATCGAATGCGAAGTGGAAGACGTGGGGTTGCTAGAACGAACCCGCGAACCCGCACCAAAGATTACGCCTCTATGCGGAGTGTATATATTCATGTCAGTGGGGCCCTTACGGGGGCCTCCGTGATTACGAGTTATGGTACCCAACTAAGTGGCTGGCGGCTGAGATCAATCAGTCTCCCATATACGATTGAGAGAGTTATCTATTTACTTGGGTTCGGGCCTTCCGGATGAGTTGGCTAACTTATCGAACGATCGTGTGGCGGCAGTAAATACCTAAGGGTAATATAAATTTACATAACTGACTACAAATTAATATGACTGAATATAAAGCATTCGTCCCAGAAGACCGATTGTCCTCCCACGGCCCTCTTCGGGAGACCGGGTGATTACAATCGGCTGATCGCGAATGGGCACTTGAATTTTTCCAGGAACGTTCTCCCTTTGGGTGGTGCGCTGGATGTTGGACGGAATAACAAGTTGGCGTGTGCTTATAAATGTCCCTATCTACCCTCAACTCGGGGAGCGGCCTGCTTAAACAGTTAGGGATTGGACGGGTCCCGGCCCCCACCGAGAGTCTCCTAAGGTCTTAGTTAGTAGAGGGCCCAATTGATTGGCAATTCTTCGGCATTACCGTCTAATTGGTCTCGAAGCTCTTCCAAGATGCGACGGTTAGACAAGCAATGCGTGTGGGGGACTTAGAACATTGTTGAGCCTCCGGTAGAGAAGCAATGCGTGTGGGTAACTTTATTGCTTCTCGCTGGTCAATGAATGAGAAAGCTGGCCTACAACTTTTGACTCCTTGCATATGACTCATACCTACTCGCACATTACTGATTCGTGCTCGCATATTACTCATTAGCTTTGCGGGTTTTCTCCCATAAGCCGACGTACTTATGCCGGTATATGTAAGGAAGGCTTGAGCGTCTACGGACATCGAGCTTCTATACGAAATATTGTTATTCAGAGCATTATCGCGGGTCGGTGTCTTTGACCGAATGGCCCTTTAAGCGGTGCGTGCCCTAGGCGTTAACAGATCGTTACTCTTACTTGAGACTACGATAACTACCGAGCATCGACTCACTCCATTCCGAGCGTGAATACTGTATGCGTTATTTCACGCAAGGCGAATTTATTTCGCTGACCACGACGACTTGACTCATGTCTAACGTCGGGTGTGACTCTCCTTTTTACAAGTGAGACTGTTTGAACTTGAACGATAATACCCGCGGTCTCGCTACGTTAATTTATTACGGGCAGACGTAGCGTACCGTGACTCGCGCTCGCTTAGGTGCGCGCGAGATGATTTCGAATGCGAAAATGTGCCCAAAGTGTCGCGTGTGTGCCTCTCGTTCGCGCGGGTTGGTCTACACGCGATACTTTGTGTGCTCGACGACTTGATCGTAAACGGAGTGTGTCGTCGGTCTTCCTTAGTGTTGATCGGCGTTCGACACGACCGCGTGCGTGAGTCGCTCGTGTCACACACGAGCTCTCGTGCTCGCAACTTTGTTGCGTTGTTACGACGAAGCTCCCTGGTTGATCCTGCCAGTAGTCATATGCTTGTCTCAAAGATTAAGCCATGCATATCTCAGTGCATGCCGAATTAAGGTGAAACCGCGAATGGCTCATTAAATCAGTTATGGTTCCTTAGATCGTACCCACATTTACTTGGATAACTGTGGTAATTCTAGAGCTAATACATGCAAACCAGAGTTCCGACCAGAGATGGAAGGAACGCTTTTATTAGATCAAAACCAATCGGTGGCGGGTTCACTCGTCCACCGTTTACCTTGGTGACTCTGAATAACTTTGTGCTGATCGCACGGTCTCGCACCGGCGACGCATCTTTCAAATGTCTGCCTTATCAACTGTCGATGGTAGGTTCTGCGCCTACCATGGTTGTAACGGGTAACGGGGAATCAGGGTTCGATTCCGGAGAGGGAGCCTGAGAAACGGCTACCACATCCAAGGAAGGCAGCAGGCGCGCAAATTACCCACTCCCGGCACGGGGAGGTAGTGACGAAAAATAACGATACGGGACTCATCCGAGGCCCCGTAATCGGAATGAGTACACTTTAAATCCTTTAACGAGGATCCATTGGAGGGAAAGTCTGGTGCCAGCAGCCGCGGTAATTCCAGCTCCAATAGCGTATATTAAAGTTGTTGCGGTTAAAAAGCTCGTAGTTGAATCTGTGTGCCACGCTGTCGGTTCATCGCTCGCGATGTTTAACTGACACGATTGTGGGACGTCCTACCGGTGGACTTAGCCCGTAAGGGCGGTCCAGCTAATATCCCATCGCGGTGCTCTTTACCGAGTGTCGAGGTGGGCCCTTACGTTTACTTTGAACAAATTAGAGTGCTCAAAGCAGGCTATGTTCGCCTGAATACTGTGTGCATGGAATAATGGAATAGGACCTCGGTTCTATTTTGTTGGTTTTCGGAACCCCGAGGTAATGATTAATAGGGACAGATGGGGGCATTCGTATTGCGACGTTAGAGGTGAAATTCTTGGATCGTCGCAAGACGGACAGAAGCGAAAGCATTTGCCAAAAATGTTTTCATTAATCAAGAACGAAAGTTAGAGGTTCGAAGGCGATCAGATACCGCCCTAGTTCTAACCATAAACGATGCCAGCTAGCGATCCGCCGAAGTTCCTCCGATGACTCGGCGGGCAGCTTCCGGGAAACCAAAGCTTTTGGGTTCCGGGGGAAGTATGGTTGCAAAGCTGAAACTTAAAGGAATTGACGGAAGGGCACCACCAGGAGTGGAGCCTGCGGCTTAATTTGACTCAACATGGGAAACCTCACCAGGCCCGGACACCGGAAGGATTGACAGATTGATAGCTCTTTCTTGATTCGGTGGGTGGTGGTGCATGGCCGTTCTTAGTTGGTGGAGCGATTTGTCTGGTTAATTCCGATAACGAACGAGACTCTAGCCTGCTAAATAGGCGTACCTTCAGGTATCTCGAAGGCCCCCGGCTTCG
>QLSS01000726.1:27561-38478 GCA_024372645.1 Trichomalopsis sarcophagae | reverse complement strand
TAGATTTTTTTAAAATGCAGGCGAACCATGTAAAAGGAAAGAAAGCTTGGTCAGACGATGAAAAACAATTTGCTTTACAGTTGTTTTATACATCTCCTAAAGCTTATTGTTTTTTACGTGAGAAACAAAAATTTGCTTTGCCTTCTGTAACTAGTATTAGAAGATGGGTTAATGAAATAGATTTAGCTCCGGGAAAATCGGAAAATTTATCTCAATTATTAAAAGCTAAAGCCGAATCGATGTCACTTAAAGAGCGCGAATGTGTGTTAATGTGGGATGAGATGAGTATTAAGAAATGGTTAGAGTACAATTCGAAAAAAGATTACGTAGAAGGATTTATGGATTTAGGTGAACACGGTCGTAGTGCTGAAGCGGGTAATCATGTTTTAGTTTTTATGATAAGGGGAAGACAGTACGATTGGAGACAACCTATCGTTTACTATATTTCGCATAACGCCGTTAGCGGTACTCAACTTTCTACTATTATTTTGGATGTATTGGATTTTGTAGAAAAAACAGGTTTTAAAGTAAAATCAATGGTTTGCGATGGGGGTGCTCCAAATCGATCAGCTGTGAATATTTTAAAAATTACTAAAGAGAAACCTTTTATTATGCGATATGAACGTAGAATTTTTTTTAATTACGATGCTCCTCATCTACTTAAATGTCTTCGTAACAATTTTAGAACTCACGAAATGATAGTTGACGATAGTAAAGTTTCTTGGAGCGTTTTAAGAGAATTACACGCTAGAGAACAAAATTGTATTTCAAAATCCGCGCCTAAATTAACTCAAAAACATTTGGATCCTAGTGCATTTGAATTGATGAATGTTAGCTTAGCCGCTCAAATATTTAGTAATACAATTTCATCGGCTGTGTTGACCGCTTCTTTTGTTACAGAAGGCAAATTAAATAATCCTTGCAGTGTTGCCACGGGTAATTTTATTAAAAAAGTTAATGATCTGTTTGATTGTTTGAATAGTAGAAGCCCTAAAGATAAAAATCCATTACGCCGTCCTCTGGCAAATCAAAACAAAAATGTTGTTGAGTATTTAGCTGATAGTTTAGAGTTCATAAAAACTTGGAATTGCGAAGATTTAAAAAATAATCCCCCATGCTTTGATGGTTTTTATTTAACAGTTAATAGTATTCTTTTGCAATGGGAGGATATGAAAAAAGACGGTGGATTTTATCTTTTGACATCTCGATTAAATCAAGATCCGCTTGAAAATTTGTTCGCGGTTTTAAGATCTCGTGCGGGTCACTGCCAAAATCCGACGGCAATGCAATTGAGGCATAATTTGCAATATACCGCGTCCGCGAATATAAGATCAGCATCTAAGTCAACTAATTGTGAGTCTGATAGAACAGTACCGTTACTAGCAACAGATAATATCGAAAAAAATGATGGATTTACAGAAGCTCTTGATAATGCTTTTAACGACATTGCGACTAACGATAACATGCTTTCAACTAGTAATGATATTTCAGATACTCAAGAAATCAATGTACGTGAGAGTGAAGAAGGTGATGAGTTAATCAGTAAAGATAATGAATCTGACACTGATTGCGAATCATCTCCAGAACTCGATGATCATATTGACTTACCTGATGATGAAATATTGTCTAAAGATATGCATAATCTAGTAGAAAATTTAAATGATCCGATTATTAGTTCACACAGTAGCTTAGAGAATCTTGCAGAGAAACGCGATAGCATTTTAGATAAAGTCAACGTTAATGAATCAACATCACTTTATGATTGTTCGGTTAAATATGTAGCGGGTTATATACTTTCTAAATGTTTTGCAAAATTTGAATGTTCAGACTGTAAATCTATCTTCACAAGAGACAATAAAAATTTTGAAAAAAATAACGATTTTTTAATTTTTTTTAAAGCATACAAAGTTTTTAATAGTAATAATCAATTAGGTAATCTTTGTGTTCCTTCAGATTTTTTTAATGACGTTATAAGCAAAGCTCACGTTACTTTTAATTATCATTTTGAAACTATTTGTCACGAAAAAAATCTTGCTGAAAAATTAATAAAATTTATAACATCAGAGGTCGATATATTTTATCCAGAATTTTTTAACATCGACGAGCCATGTAAATCGCATCGAAAACGTATTGTAGCTTTTTTTGTAAGGGTACATATTTTTTACAAATTAAAATGGATGAACTGGGAAGCGCGTGATTCTAAATCTCGAAAACGTACTGTTGCTGGAAACAAGCCGAACGCCAAACTGCAGAAGTTAAGTCACCAATAAGCACATTTCGAGAATATAAAAGTATTTTTTACATTTATTTTAAAATGTAAATTTAAACTTTTTTACTGTAATGTCTACATTAACATTTATATCTCGAAGATAATCAAAGTGCTTATTTGCTTATTGTGTTGTATCAGCCAAGTATATTTTTTATGTTTTGTTTCTAGTGGAAATCTTATGAATTTGCGATAAACGGTAATGTTTTTTACAATAAAATAAGCACTGCTTTTATTTATTTATTTATTTATTTATTAAATCAGTATAATTAGATTGTACATTTTTCAATTATATATAGTTAGATTCACTTTTACTTATCTATTTCTTAAATATAATCCTCTCAATTTATTTTCAAGCATGTTTAGTACATTTTCAATTAATGCAATAAGTAATTTTTTTATATTTCCTATAAAGTTTATTGTGGTATTAGTGCATATAAAGTTTAGTGATATAATTGCATGGATTTTAGATTATATATATATATATATATATATATATATATATATATATGTGTGTCATCATTGTCATTCCTATACCTTTTTTCCTTTTAACCTATCCTTTTCCTGATGGAAGACAACTCTGCCACCTTCCCGATTGGTTTCCATCGAATAATATTAGTTTGAAGTAAATTTTGTATTCTCTGTATACTTTATATTGCCATCAAGACGCTACCGCGCCCCTTGATACTATATTATTTTAAATGTTTTCAAAGTAATATTAACAAAGAGCGAGTTCTTTTTGTACTTAAAGAAAGAGAATGTAAAGTACTTCACGTTTTAATGTTTTAAAAATTCTTTATTATAAATATTAGAGCAAATACGAGAAATAAATAAAAAATAGAGAAAAAAAAAGTTGACCATGAGATTCGAACCCCAGCATAAGAATTGCTAGCGCAACGCCTTAACCATACGGCTACCGACGACGTTACTGTTATAAGATCGAAAGTAGCACATGATCATCGCCCCCCTTTGGGGTTTAAGTTTAAGCTTAAGTTTAAGCTTAAGTTTATTTTATTATAATTTCAACTTTAGTTTAAGCTTTAATTTAAGTTTTAGTTTGACACTTATTACGTATATATGCTAATCTTCAAAGCGTCTATTGACATTATTCTACGATATCACTTTAAATTTAATTCATTATGCAAAATATTTATACGAGCTTTTTTCTTATTTATTTTTATTGTATTTACTAATTGCAATTAATGTAACTACAGATATTTACTATTTTTTGATGCGAAGTTCATGAAATTATGCAATCATACATTTACTAGATATTTACGTTTTAACAACAATTAAATAAAAATCAGGTTGAGGGGTATTACCAGCTTTATTTTATGTAAAAATCTTTTAGATATTAAGCTAGTTACAAGCTCGGCCAAGTTTATCGCGCCATTAGTGCGAGAGAGATAGCATGATAGAAATTAGCAATAGGTGCCATCTCGCGGAGATGATGAAACTACAGATCTTGGATCCATCGCCCCCATTAGCATGGTGCTTCTATACAGGTCTATATTCGTTGATAATATATCGTAAGAGTTTCTAAAACACTCCCCTTGCGGTAAAACCTCCCAAAATGTGTGTCCTCCTTCCATATCGATACAATGTTTTTCCGAAAATTTGCATGTTACTGTTCCCGAACATAACCTTAACTTATCGTTACTTAAACTAACCTTAGCACTATTTTGAATTAGCGTTATTTTGATTAAACCATAAATAAATACCTTATTCCATCGTTCTCGGGATATAAGCAAAATAAAATTTAAAACGCAGTTTTCTCGGAAACTACACAACCTAGGAAGCTGCAACTTTCAGAATCAGCTTTTTTCAACCTCGATTTATCTAATATCCAAAATGCAGCCGTTTTCATGATAGTTTGAGTTCAGGCCGATTTTTATTGGACTACAAATGGCTCAGTTAGTAGCGCATTGGATTATCACGCCAAGGTTCTGGTTCAAATCTTGGCCAGGGAATTTATTTTGACTAATGTTACACTTTATTTATTGTGAATGGTCCATTTCGTTAATTAATAGATAACGGTTTTTAGAATTTTTAATAACATTTCAAAATTATGTTATTAATCATCCAAAAATTATGTGATTATGACGTGATAATCTTGTGATAATTTTGTCGATAACTTCACGTGAGTATTACGATATTATCACATAATTATCACGCGATAATCACGTGATTTTTCAGTATGGATAAAATGACGTTATGAAAGGTTCCAATTCATAGCAACAAAAAGGACGTCAAAAAATGACGACATTATTTTCAACAGGGATATAACTTAACTTAAAGTTAAGTAAGCTGATTAAACAAAACAATTTGTTTGCTTTATTATGATTAAATATAATAAACTATTGCCTTTGTTTGATTAATCTCAGATGTTTTTATCTGTAATTTCGTTGCACAATATATCAAACTCGCATAACCCTTTACTTTTTCAATTTTTTTTTTAGAGATATTAATTAACTTGATGAATATTCAAAATTTTTTTTAGATATATTAACTAACTGGATGAATAGTTTAAAAGTAATTAGAAAAATTCTAATTACAAATCTGAAAAACATGATAAAAGACTTTCTATTCTCAAAAAACTTATGAACTATTAATCTAAACGCAATAAAATAATTTTCTTTTTCGGAAATTCCTTGACAAATTCACGAAATCAGTTTTAAGACCCTATAATTAAAAATGACTAATTTAATATTTTAGACTAAAAGGCTGATATCCATAAAAATGTCAAATTTTGATCTAAAGCTTGTAATTTTGGCCTTATAATTTACTGTTGATGCTTCAATAGATTTGTAGTGACTATATTTCAATTACGATTTTAACAAATATGGTAATCTTGGTACACTCATCGTAGAACTGAACGTAATGAAAAATTTTGAAAATTTTAAATATAAAAAAGCTATGTTGCGCTAACATGGATACACAAACCTAGGGGTGCACAACCTAAAGCATGTCATTAGCTTGTTTATACCGTCCTCATATATTGCATAGAGATGGATTTATCAACACTACCCCGCTTCCTATAGATAAGTGCATATTCCGAGTGTATGACCACTCCAGTGGAAATAAATGCTGTGCCAATTTATACCAAAACTGTGCGTAACTGTGCCAAATTATGCCAAAACCGTGCTATACTGTGCCAAAACTGTGCCAAACCATATAAATTTTCGACATTTGGCACAGTTTAGTATAGTTAGGTACAGTTAGGTACAGTTAGGTACAGTTAGGCACAGTTTGGCATAGTCGAACTTCCGTGCTTATTTTTTATAGATTACAGCCCAGTTCCTTCCTCAGTTTGTCATAATATTATCACAGAATTACAGGATATTGGAACAGTATAGCACAATATTGACACAAAATGGCACAATATTGACACAGAATGACACAATACATAATATTACACTCAATGTGGCAGAATAATAACACAATGTGGCTGTATCAATCTGTACAATTTATGCCAAACGACAATAATTTATTAAGCATTTCTCAATGCCAGTCTGTGCCAAGCTGTGCCAAAACTATGCCGCAGAATGCCACAAATATACCAAATTTCCAAAATGGTTTGGCTCAGTTTTGGCACAAATTAGCACACTTTTAGAACAGTTGTAGTAATTTTTTTATTCCCACCAGGGCAAAATCATATATACTTTGCAGAGTAAAGACTTGTTTTGGAAATAACTGTATAGAAGTTCTTTTATGAAATTATTTTACTACTCAAATTTAAAATTTGTAATCAGCAATTTCAAAAACTTTAAATTACAATACAAAATTGTTTTTGCCAAATCTTATTTTGTAGCTATACTTACATAATAAAATTGTTTAAACAATTAATTTTGTTATTTCTATGTAACAAGACCAATGTACGTAATAGAATTTTTATATATTTTTATAAGCAACCCAACAAAAACCTCTGCTGCAGGTTGCTCTTCTTTCATATTAATTGCCAGAGATAAAAAAAAAAAGAAAAAGTGCACCCATTTTATTTACAAAAAGACTCAGCATACTTTCTGCATAATTTTTACAGAATTTTTGCAGAATTTCTGATAGTATAAAGTATATTAACCTTGAAAATGTCGCCCTATGTCTTGTATTGCACAAATGCTGCAAGATAAACTGCAGAAATTCTGTAAAAAAAGTCTGTAGGAAAATTTTGCAAAAGGTATGCACAAAATATAAATGCAAGGCTACAGCTTTGTCTGTGGATTTAGCTGCAGACGTTTTCCGTAAAGGTTTGATTAAAGATGTAATATATAAATTCAGAAAAAGATGGAAAATATATTTTTACATAAATTAAAATACAAAATTTAACATATATTTTCTAAGTCACTTATCCTGTAAAATTCTATATTTTATTATTTCATATAATTTTTACTTAAAATATATAAGGTTGATATAATACCTTCCAAAAGCTCACAGGATATATAAGTTTTCCAAGTTCTTCATCAGAAAGAGAGACTATAGATTCAGGTGAACAACCAACTTCTTTTAACCGTTGCATAACTTCATAAGTCAATTGATCTCTTGTTTGACTACTCAACATCAGAGAAACCAGAGTCTGAAATCGGAAAATAGTACTACTGGCTGAACTATCTGCACACTGATCACATCCCATAGTATCAACTGGAGCTGTGAAGTTCTCTCGCATTATCCGTATATTACATAGATGTTGTTTCCAATTGGTAGGATACCAAACCTGCAGAATAAAATTTAATTTGTTATTCTATTGGGCTATTGGTTTTACTTGTAACAAATTGTAAAGTATATATAATAAGCCTACCTTATTTGCTGTTGGTTCCAGTTCCTTACTGTTTTTATTCAAATTTAAAACATCACTCTCTTGATAATCATTTACAGTTTCAAAAAATCTTGATTTTGTTCTATCAACCAGGTTTTGATTTAATGGATTTTTCTTTTTCAATTTTATAGGAATTTTTTGCAAATTTTCAAAGTGTAAACGTTTACTCATTATTAAATTTCTTTTCTTATACAACTTCAAAGAGTTGTAATTAAAAAATTTATTGTATATTTCCAACAATGAAAATGATCAAATCTGATCTAACCTGATCAAAGAAAAATATGTTTTCTCTTTTTTCCTCTCTTAAAAAAGTGATGGGCTTTGTTGTGAAGCATTTAATTGAGAATCGGGCGCCTGGTACAAGAATTAAGGAATACGAATCAGAAATACGGATTTTATTACATAACCTACAAACGCTTCAAACTGTTGGCGCTAAGCAGGTAGCAAAATTTAAATGTTAATTATGACATGATAAGGAGTGCGCGAAACGCATTCAAATTTCCTAGTATATTAATATAATTAATATAATATTAATAATTGACCATAGGATTTAATTTTAAGTACCAAACAATATCTAAATAAAAGTACTAAACTAAAAAATTTTGATTCCAAATCTGAAAGGAGTCTGAATTGGCAACTGAACGATACCGCCACGATCCTGGTGGTGGATTAAATTCAGAATCTGAAGAAATGTCCATATTACCCATATATTATATCTATATATAACAAAGATGACATCTCCTCTTCCAGTGCTGAGGTCACAATTATTCGGAGGGTAGCTCAAATGCCAACTTCAGGGTACATCGCGGTGTTACGTCCGGGTGGCCGCACAGAGCGAATACTCGCACGTTAGAAATAATTATAAATTCCGAGTCGAAGAGACCTTTTATTTAGCACAGTCCGCTCGCACGGTACCGCCTAGGAAATAGGTAAAGAAGTGCACGACTTGACCGTTAGCTCGGCGGACTGATAATACCGATAGCTCACGAACCGAGGAAACTCAGAGTGGATTCTTTATGTACTGAATTAGTTAGGATTACACTTTAATTACTGACACAATAAAGTTACGTACGACACTGATATAAATTGTCGAAGGTTTACTGGAGAATCGACTTACCTTAATGAAGCTCAATACGTTGTTACCGGTAGGGTGCCTCGCTCTCGTACTGGCGTCGCAGCTCGTCTCGTTGAGTGATTAAAGAAATAGTTTATTTAGCTTGTTAGATAATAGAATAGTACAAGTCCTCGACTGAGTACAACTCGTGTCTGAGGTAGATATGTGACTGAGACCAAAAACTCGGCGAACTCTCTGATTCTAAGTTCGACTACAGAATAATAGTTTAAGTCGCGAGTCTGGCAGAGCTTCGCCCTACCAGTAGGAATTCCGGAATACGAAAGAGTACTCCTCCTTGCTCTCCATTGGTATTTATAGGGATGTGGGTAATGCATAAGCATAGGAAAGGATTTGGCCAATCAGGAGTTCGGGAGGGTGTGAGTCTCCGTAGGAGTGGGTGCCCCTTTTGTTAATCAGTGCGTCTCGTGCGCGTCCCCTAGTCTGGCCAGCTGTAATGGTTTCCTTTATTCTAATTTCTCTCATTGTCGTATCGATTTCCACTTATTTGGGTCATTCGTCTAAGATTGATGGCTTCCTCATTGTCCGGTAGCTGAGGGGTGACTCCCCTTGTTTGACCTGGTTTATTCAGGATCGTTGCCCTTTCATCCGTTGCCGCGCGTGTCAGTAGTTTGGTTGTTTTGTCGCGTTCGGCGTTGCCGACCGTCGTTGGTTTGTTTGGCCTCTGCTATGTCTGCCGTGGAATATACCCAATGCCGTGGTGAGGTATGTTGTTGGTCGACATGTTACCTGCGGGTGCGTTAGGCGGCGAGTCTACATTATAGTAGGTTGACGTGACAGCGGTAAGAGCAATCCGCTGCTTCACCTGAAGTCAGCCATCGGGCGACCATGCATCAATTCAAAAATGTTCGAATTACCGGTAGCTGCACCGATAAATAAGAATATGTCAAACTAAAACTAAAAAACAAGAACCCTAAGCACCAAATCTAGTTACCCAAGATTTGAATATCATACGTAAATATTAATATATCCCAAAAACTTAAATCTACCTACCACACGCATAGCGAGATGTAAATGAAAAAATAATACTAAACTTAAATCTCCTAAAACCATCCACACCAGGACAGCAAGTTGCTAACATAAAACAAAAATATTAAATGCTAAGTACATAAGCCCAAGCAAAAATCAAATTAAATTTTTAAATATGTCTGCACGTTGAAGGAAGGCGAGCGAGCGCAAGAAAGAGATTAAACACTAAAATCCTTATACCCACCTACCCCATTCAGTTCGAGTCGTAAAATATTATTTCAAATACATCGGCATATTAAAAAGAGGCGAGCGAGCGTGAAAGTAGCATCAAAAACCGAAATTCCTAAACCTACCAACCTAACACAGCTATAGTTTTGGTTTTACCCAAAAGTAAGAGTTTGATTGAGGGACTCTTGCTAAATTATTCTCCATAGATGATATTATTATCTTGGTTAATATTATCCTCTCTCTCTGGCTCGCATCCCTTCGATATGCCGACGTTTTTAAAAAAATATTTTCTTAGTCAATCACTTTTCCTTGTTAAAAATAATTGCATTAAATTCCACATCAAATTTTATGTTGAAATTTTTTAATTTTTAAACGTTTAAACAATAATATAAATGCGATAAAACGATAAAGCCCCTTTTACACTATATTTACTGGAATTGTAAAATATTTTAATTTTTTAATTTTAAACCCAACTACAACACGCTCCCCGAGCTCAATAATTTATTTATAAAAACTCCTCGGCATATCGGAGGAAGGCGAGCAAAGCTAGGATAAAATCTAAAACCAAAGCTCTTAAACCCACGCACTGCGAGTTTCCGTACTCGGCACAGCAAAAAAATTTTAAAATTACAACCTAAAATTTGATGTGAAATTTAATGAAATTATTTTTAACAAGGAAAAGTGATTGACCAAGAAAATATTTTTTTAGTAACGTCGACATATCGAAGGGAGGCGAGCGAGAGAGAAAGGGAGGCGAGCCAGAGAGAGAGAGAGAGAGAGAGAGAGAGAGAGAGAGAGAGAGAGATGATAATATTAACCAAGATGATAATATCATCTATGCAGAATAATTTAGCAAGAGTCCTTACTTTCACGCTCGCTCGCCTCTTTTTAATATGCCGACGTATTTCAAATAATATTTTACGACTCAAACTGAATGGGGTAGGTGAGTATAAGGATTTTAGTTTTTAATCTCACTTTTGCGCTCGCTCGCCGTCCTTCAACGTGCAGACATATTTAAAAATTTGCCCCCTGAAGTTGGCATTTCCTATTTGCATTGCAGCGTCGTCCACGGCCTCCACCTCCACTTCCTCCGCTTCCTGCGCTTTCTCTTTCTGCTCCTCTTTTCTAGCGATTTCCACCATAGCAGCATCACCGTTGGTATGCACCTAAGAAAAGATACATATAATTAACTTATTATGACAAGCAAAGACATTTACCTTACGAACTAACCTGCTGCTGCTGCACTAACTCCTCGGCAACCTCCTCGTCTCATCCCTCTTCGCTGTTCCTACGCTGCAACACCACAGGAAGTTGATATTTTTTAGAATCCACTTGTCGCCTTGAGTCTTAGCAGGCGATACCTATACAACGGAGATGAATTAGTGTGATAAAACAACTATATGTGTTTCATACTGCTTGCTGCTCGATGAACACGGGATACTTTTTTACGATTGTGTGTGTGTGTGAGAGAGAGAGAGAGAGAGAGAGAGAGAGAGAGAGAGAGAGAGAGAG